>PVKS010019163.1:0-38837 GCA_004027875.1 Aplodontia rufa
CCCAACTTCAGAGGCAGCCTGGATTGGTAGATATAAAAGGCGAACCAGGTGACTGGTTCAGATATGATTGTGGGAACTGATAAGATCAAAGGTGGAGGCTGAGAGTGTGATGCATGCCTGTCATCCCAGCGACTAGGGAGGCTGAGGCAGGAGGATTGCAAATTCACAGCCATCCTCAGCAGCTCAGCGAGGCCCTAAGCAACTTAGGGAGACACTGTCTCAAAGTACAAAAATAAAATGGCTGGGGATGTGGCTCAGAGGTTAAGCATCCCTGGGTTCAATCCCCAGTACCAATAAATAAATAAATAAGAGATAAAAGAGCAAGGTGTCCATGAAGGTACAAGGTATCAGAGCCCAGCTGAAATGAGGAAGATGCTCATGGGGGCACAGCAACGGGAAATTGATCACATAGGGAAATTAATCAAGTAAACAAATATGATGGGAATGGTAAGAGCCAAGTTTCTCACTACTAGAATAAGAGAATTACAAATGAGGAAAAGGAGAAACTAACTTGAACCCTGTGGTGTTATATTGAGGATATTGGTATGAATTCATGGATTTCAAAATATAAATAGATCAGTATAGAAATAAATATAAATGTAAATACAGGTCTATATAGCAGGATATGTTCTCAAACTCTGCCCATTGAGAGACTCTAGCAGCAGTGACACCCCAGGAGCCATGAGATTACTTATATCTATATTTTGGCTTCTAAATACCTTTCTCCACTAAATGGAGATAGGACTTCTTAGAGAAATGGCTGTTCCCATAATTTGATCAGGGAAAGAACTAAATGTATATGGAAAAATCTTATTCTACCAGAAGGTAAGTAAGGTCACGTCTAAATAATTTGGGGGCATTTCAAAATGACACAGAGTTCGCATTACCCAAATCAGGAATCATTTGAGCATCAAAATAAATAATGATAGTTACAGAAAATAACCCATTGAATGAAACAGGAATTCACAATTCCATGCAGATATCAATATAGAGATAAATAAATAGGTTCAAAGATTGAGGAAGTATATCTTCACAGTATCTCAAAGTACCTCTCTACAAAATATAATCAGCATCCATGGGTTCAACCAACCTCGGACCAAAAACACATAATGCAAAAAAATAAAACACACGCACACATGCACACACACAAAGCCAGACAGGGTGACACAGGCCTGTAGTCCAAGCCACTCAGGAACCTGAGTTCGGAGGATCACTTGGGAGTTTGGAGTCAACCTGGACAACATAGCAAGATCCCTGTCTTAAAAATATATTTAAAAAAAAAAGAATTGCTGGGCATATACAGATTCTTTTTCTCATCATTATTCCCTAAATGATAGACTCTGAAAACTGTTGATATTGTATTAGGTACTATAAGTCATCAAAGATAATTTGGAGTGTGGAAGAGGAGGTGCCTAGGTTCTATGCAAACTCTGCCCCGTTTCATAAAAAGGACTTGAACATCTGCAGAATTTGATATCTGCGAGGGGCCCTAAAACCAATCCCCCATGGATTCAGGGAGACCACTGCACTTATTAATTACAGAGGAAAATGTGAAGTAACTTTGTAGTAGAGACATATGGCAGATGCCACTTCAGTCAAATAATCAAACATCTCCAGCGGTGAAAGAAATCAAAGTCGTGGGCCCGATGAAGAGAGGGTAAGACAAGAACAGTATCACTTTGTGATATTCTTCCCAATGGTACAAAACCTGAACCCAGTGCTGAGGAAGCACCAGATAAAGCCAAACGGAGGGACACTTGATAAAATAACTGGATGCCATCTTTTAAAATGTCAAGGATGTGAAAGCAGGGATCCTGTAATGGACATCATTGGACAAGCAGCAAAATTGAAGTGGAATCCAGGGGGATTTGAATTTTGGTCTTTGTTCATAAGAAATATACACTAAATTATTCTCATGTGGGATTTCATGTTGGCAAATTATCCTCAAAGAATCCATATGCATTTTCCTGCAGTTCTTAAAGGTTTTCTCTAATTTAAATTTTTTGCTTGTTTGTTTTTGTTTGGGGGGGTTGTTTTGCTGTCTTGGTACTAGGAAATGAACCTGGGACTGCTTTACCACTGAGCCACAACCTCAGTGTTATTTTTATTTTTTAATTTTGAGACAGGGTCTCACTAAGTTGCTTAGGGCTTCACTAAATTGCTCAGATTGGTCTCAAACTTTCAATTCTCCTGCCTCAGCCTCTCAAGTCGCTAGAATTACAGGCATGCACCACTGTGACCAGCTAAAAT
Source organism: Aplodontia rufa (assembly GCA_004027875.1). NCBI lineage: Eukaryota > Metazoa > Chordata > Mammalia > Rodentia > Aplodontiidae > Aplodontia > Aplodontia rufa. Next base: position 2,251 of record PVKS010019163.1, read on the forward strand.
TATTTTTAAAAACAGGAAAAAAAGACATTTAATTGTTTTCTTAAAATCCAAGGAGACAATTTCTGGAAACTTCTAGAAAAGTTTTTTTTTTTCTTCCTTCTGAAGCAATCCTGTAAGTGACTTTCCTTTCTCCTCTGCATGATGCTAGGCACTGAGAGGAAATCCAGAACTGTACGATCATCTCCCTATAAACCTGAGATAAAGGTGAGCTGAAAGGATCCCAGGCTAACAGATTCACAGCCCCTGGATCAAGCCACTCCTGAGTCAATTTCCTCTGTACCTGCATTCACATGAGTCATTAAAAGTCCATGTTGTTCAAGCTAATTGTGTTGGGTTTTCTACTATATGCCACAAAAAATCCTAATTTTTACATAATAATTGAAATAGGATTCCAGGGTCCTCTTATTATCCACTTATAAAATACTTTAGTAGAAACCTTTGGCTACTGATGTGGACACACAGCCTGTCATATAGAGCACATTCGGTGACTTTCAGATTCCAAGTAGGAGACAGACGAGAGGCTGAAGAGGTGTGCTGAAGCTTTCCGCATCGGGGCATCTCAGCACAGTGGTGCAATCTTGCAAGTTGAGTCCAAGAGAATTTTGACAAGTCTGCAAAAAATGTCCCCAGTACTTCCCTTTCTACTTAAAAAACTTATTGAGTTCTATTTAAACATCCATTGGCTTTACAGTTCTGGGTGTCTCTTCTTACTCTTTCCAATAACCTTTGAATAATTCACCAACATCTAAAAGATAGTCTTTTATCTTGTCTCAACACGGAAGGCCCTCCAAAGCCAATGCGAAGCCACTGTGCACCTCTGTCCTTTCTCTCTATATACGCCCGAGTCTCTGGGAGTACTGTTGGCAGAGGGCTACACAACACTGCTGGAGAAAGGAGTTACAAACACGGAAAGAGAGAAAGCTAAACTGAACCCTGAGGGATTGTTTGGAATTGAAGACATTGGTATGAAACCATAGATCTGAATATATGAAGAGTTACACAGACAGGTGGCATAGCCACAAATACAGGTATCAGTGTGGGCTCAGTGATCCCTCAGTATCTGAGGGGATTGATGCCAGGACCTCCCATCTCAAACCCCCATATCAAAATCCTCAGATGCTCAAGTCACTTATAGAACATGGTTCGGTGCTTGCATAAACCTGTACGGTCCTTCCTTGTGCTTGATCATATCTAGACTGCTTATGATCCCTAACAGTGTGAATGCTATAGACACAGTTGTCATCCTGTTTACAGGATAATAACAAGAAAAGGTCTTTGCGCGTTCTTTCCAAGTGCAACTTTTTTCTGACTATTTTAGAACCATGGTTGGTCAAATCTGCAGGTCCAGAACCCATGGGTAGAGAGGACTGGCTGTGTTGTACGGGATATTTCTCTGTCCACTGAGAGGTACTGGAAGCAACAGTAACCCCGTATCAATGAAAGCACGCAGGCGCTGAAAAGATAGCGGACTCTTACATCTTCATGACCATTGCACCTCATCCTACAGCTGCCTACGCTAGGCACCTTTGTCCTCTTCTGACCACCCAAATGCCACTGAAGTGAGATTTCAAAGTGGAAAGCACCAGATGGATGTCATCAACGGTCAGGCGTCCTTGCCTCTCTGTCCAGGTCAGCTCAACCACCATTTCTCTTGTGAGGGGGCCCCTCCTGTGTAATATGCAAGAAAAATCAACATCTGGGGCTGGAGCAGTGGTCAGTGTTTCAGTGCTTGCCTCGCATGCTCAGGGACACTGGTTCAAACCCCAGCACCACGTACACAATGAAGTGTCTGAGCAACGAACGCCAAGTGAAAAACTAAATAAAATGGATTCTCTCTCTCTCTCTCTCTCTCTCACTGTCCCTCTCTTTTAAAAAAGAAACATCAACATCTACCTCTGGGCTCTTCATTAAAGATTTCCCGCACCTTCACATAACATCACTGTAGCCTTCTTTGTATTGATGATAGCTATTTACAGGCCCATCTCCTCTCCATACAGTGATCTTCTGAGAGAGGGGTCTGACTCTTTGTTTCCCTTTGTCCCTCAATCCGCTACCACAAATTCGGGGGGGAGGGGAATATTAGATGCTCAATAAAAGGACTTTGAATTAGAGTCTTTATCCATGACACAGGCTGGAGTTATCAGACCAGCTCACAAGGACATTCTTGGGCCTTGTCCTCATTAGCACTGGATTCTACCCAAGAAAGCCAATCACTCATCAGGAGTCCAGGACAAAACTACCAGAGCCCTTTGTTCCAGCCCTGTTTCTGTGGAAGAATTCGCTTTGCCGAACAGGAGGTAGGACTCCCCTACTTGCCAGGTCTTTCTCAGAAATGCTTGACTTGACGCCTTGCATTTGCCAGAGAATGAGCCTCTCTCCAATTTGCAACTGGAGGTGGTGGAAGTACGAAGTGAATGTTTGAATTTTTATGATGGATTCCTTAGAGTTTGGCTGGGCTGGCCAAGCCTCCTGGCAGGTGATGAAATGATCACATTCTGGCTCCCAAGGAAAGCTATGGAATTCCAAAATATAGTGCTGAAGGGAGCTCCTGCCCACGAAGAAAACCGCTGAGACAGAGATGAAAATCCCTGTGTTCTTAGCTCCCGGGGGTTCATTTATTAACAGTGCAGACAGTATTGAGGAGCGGAGACACTCTGCAGCCCAAGGATCTTGGACCACAGGAGAGAATAGCAGATTTTCCCACTGCATGCAGCCTCCATGAAGCCTGTATTCATTTTCCATTGCTCCTGGACCACATTTCCACAAATGCAGTGGCTTAAAGCATCACCCATGTGTTATCGCATAGTTCTGAGCACAGCGTGGCTCTACTGGGCCCTCCTTCTAGGGCTAAACACAGCAATCAACAGGATCATATGCCTTACTGGGGACTCTAAAGGAAGATCTGCTTCCGGTTCACTCAGATTGTTGGACAAGTCCAGCTGCTGATAGGTGTAGAACTGAAGTTGCTGTTTCCTGGCTGGCTTCCAACTCCACCCTTAGCTCCTACATCCCAGAATCAGCAAGGGCACATGAATCCTCTCCCAACTAGAATCTCCCTAGTTTCTCCTTCTGCTGCATCTCTCTGACTCCACCCAAAATATAATCAGAAAGTCCTCTGCTTTTAAGGGTTCAGATGATCATATTGGATATGATGGTCTTTCAGCCTTAAGGTCAGCAGCCTACTTATATCCGAAAACTCCCCTTTGCCATGAAAGGTAACACATGTCCAGGCTCTAGTCTTAAGCTTGGGGACCATATTGTTCCTGTATCAAGTCTTCACATTGCAGGAGTAGGACTCCACCTGGCATGAATATAATTGGCTTTTTCTCGGGAGATTACAGCTGGTCTTTGATTTGCAACTTAAATAAAAAAAAATTTTTAAGTCCCAAATATAGAAAATGTAGGCCTTTTGAGCATGTCTCCGAGACATTACTATTCATCTTTAGGCTTATGAAGTTGTGCCCACACCCAATCCCCACCGTCTGGAAACTTTCAAGAAGCACAAACAGATGTGGAAAGCCCAGGTATGGAGTCAAGGAGGTCCCTGAGGGCCAGATGAGGGATTAGGATTAAAACATATAGCAAGATCAAGCATCAATTATTAAAGAAGATGCACTTAAAGATAGGTGGAAAAGAGGCTGAACAAGGAAACATTCCCATTTTTTGATGCATAGCCAAAGCCTAGGGTCTAGGGTCATATTTAAGCCAACTGATACAAAAAAACAGTGATAGATTCTAATGGGATACCCAACCTGCATTTCCTCCAGAACAGGAATCTGATACAGATGAGGGAAACTGGGGTTAGAGAAAGCAAATTCATTCTTTGGGAGAGTCAGAGCAGAACACATAGTAGGGAATAAATGCAGACAGCAGGTTCCTGAGTCAAAGCAGGTCCAACAATGGAATCAGCTAGGTTAAGAATAGTTAAGCCTAATAGTGTACCTCCTCTGGAATTGAATCAGGTCCATGGGGGGGTTTGGGGCAAGGTCAAATCTTTAGGAAAAAGAAAATGGAACAGTTTGTTGTCCAGGTACTAGCAATAGAACATGCATAATCGCTTTCCTGCCCTTCAGGATTGTGTGATCCAGGAAGCGTGGACAGGTAGACACTCCTCAACGTACCATAGGGTTACGTCCTGATAGACCCATATGGAGTCAAAAATATCATTTGTCAAAATATATTTAATGCATTTAGCCTATAGAACACCCTACCCTACAGACCACACCTCAGTACAGCAACACAATACAGAACTTGAGTTTTCCCCTCCTGAGCTCAACTAACTGGGAGCTATGGCTCACTGCTGCTGCTAAAACCTGGAGTGAGGGTTTTACCCCATAGCACTAGCCTGGAAAAAATCCAAACACAAAACTCAAAGAATGGCTTCTACTGAATGTGCATTGCTTCCACACCATCATAAAGTCAATTGAGAAAAATCACAAGTCCACCCGTTGCAAGTCAGGGACCATCTCTACTCCGACACATGGCAAGAGGTGAGTCAGGAACAGAGCAGAGCTGTAGAGGAGCACAGGAAGAACCTGAAAGCTTCCAGGAAGAAGTAGTTCTGCAGAGAGGCCACTGGAGGTGTTCCAGGGGGAGTTATATTTTCATTACAGTGAAAAATATCTCAAACTGACGTCTAAGTTTTGGCTAGAAATTTCTGCCTTCCCTCACTCCCATAGGGTAATATCAGGATCTGAAACTACCAATTAATTAGTCCAACATTTTCTTCCAACACTAACGAGTGGTGGCCAAGACTTGTCCTTTACATCCTCTTCTGTTTGCTGAGGTTCAGCTCACCTCTTAGCCCCTTGGTGGCCCCAGGCACAATCATAACGGTCACCAGTCTGAGGTTCAGGGTCACCTGTTTGGAAGTCACAATGTCAGATCATACCCCTCTGCTTCTCATAACACATGCGCCTCATGTTCCCCACTGAGTTGTTATGCTTCAAACATCTGTTGCCTGCTTGATTTGTCTATCCAGGTCCCTGCTCAGCCTGAACTCTCAGGACAAGCACTCTAGTCAACACGCATGGTCCAAACCATAAAGCCATGCATTGCGCTGCACCAAGCCAGGAATGTAAATTGGCTGAAACTATGTGGGACTGGAATACTGTGGTAAACTAGAGTACTTAGGGGTTGACCATCCACTTCAGAGTGAAGTTCATTAGTGAAGAAAAATGTTCTAATACTTTGCTCCACTTTCTTTAAATAACATTCAAACCCCCTTATAAATGAAGCAAATGCCTTTAATCTGAATTGTCAGCATGCTTGGAATTGCCTATGGCTTAAGCCCAACCAAGTTTTGCTAATAGCACAGGTTACCAAAGGCAAACAAGAGTGGCAGCGTGGCTCCACTGAGGGGCACAAACTCTTAGGGTCTTCCTGCCCCAGCTAGTTTCTGCATCTGGAAATATCCCCAAGAATGAGTAGCCTAGATCAGCTGAGCTGCCATAACCAAGCCTCTGAATTAGTCAGGGTTCTCCACAGCAGCATAAGCAACAAGATACATATATATACACAGAGAGAAATTTTTATTTTTTTTTAAGGAATTGGCTCAATTACGGAGCTTGGCAAGTCCAGAATCTGCAGTCCTGCAGGCTGGAGAATTCATGCCACAGCTCAAGTCTGAAGATGATCAAGCTAGGGACCCAGGGAGGAGCTGGTGGTACAGTTCAGGCACAAAGTCTGTCTGCTGGCAGAATTCCCTAATTCTTAGAGAAGGTCATCCTTTCATTCTATTCATATTTTCAATTGATTAGATAAGCTCCACCCACATTATCCACCCATATTATGGAGATAGATCTGCTTTATTCAAAGTCCACTGATTTAAATGTTAATCTCATCCAAAATACTTTCAAAGAAATATCCATAATAATGTTTGACCATACATCTGGGTACCAGTCAAGTTCACAGACAAAATTAACCAGGAAAAGAAAAATGTCCCCAGAAGACTTTCTGCTCCTCTTTGTGGCTGTCTCACCTCTTGGTCCTTCCAAGTCTGGCTGAAAAGAGGACCCAGCCTCCCCACCTGTCACAACTGAAGGCGGGCAGACAGACAGGCCAGTTTTATTCTGCATGGTTTTGCTGCTTATCATGACAAGAAACAAACAAGTTATAACAAAAAATACCAGCGGGGAGGTTCTGGGGTTAGAGATGTGTGCTGTGTTCTCCCATCCTTTCTGACCCAACTTTCTGGGATGGCAACTAGAAATCCCAGGCTTCTTTTATCTCTCTTCATCTTTGGAGGTAGACTCCTATCCACCACTGGTGTCTGAACACCTCACATTCCAACAGGGAAAAACAGAAGCTAATGCCGGAGCCTTGTATTTGCAGAGGGTTATGTGCAGTTTCTGAGGAGCCTTTCAACTGTCCCCTCTGACCTTGTTCTTGCAAGAATGTCCCCTCAGGACAAATTCTCCCTGGAGGCTTGTCCCTGGAGAGGAATTTATAGCATCTTTAGAACAGGGTGTAAAACCATTTCAAAGAGCCTAAGCAGTTGAGATTTTTTAACTGGGCAGAAAATAAAAGCTAATAATCCTTTCTCCTGCGGTATTTCTCACTCCGTAGCAGCATAATCAGGGATTCCATGTGTTCTGAAAAACAGAACATGGTAGACACTCTGCCAAGACCATCAGCACTGCTCACTGCAGCCCCTTCTGTCCTGGGGGACCCAATGCCCACCACGACCCTTACCTATTCCTGCATGGGCCTGCCTTCCACCACCTTTCCAAGGCCAAGCCAGGTGGGCAAAACCATGGGACAGTGTGGTCTTTTTCTCTCCTCTTTTTACTTGCTTGCAATCTTTTACAACTTCTTACTATTATTATTCTAGAAAGGATAAAACCATATGGAATCTTAAGAATTGCAGAAACCGTCAGAAAAGGCACAAAATGAAAAATTTTAGAGTGATTGTTTATCTCCCAATTGCACCTTCTTTTCCACTATCTCATAGATGAGTCTAGAACCTCAGACTCTGATGCCTCCGTGACCCCAGGTACCCCTGTGGGCATCCACCCCGCCTTCTGTCTCTGTAAGTCCTCTGGGCTGCAACCCAGCCTGCATACGCCCTCAAGTCACCCTCTTCTAAAGTCTCCACTCAGAGGGAGATTTCCCCGTTTTTACAATTCAGTGGGTCCCCAGTTTCTAACCAACACCCACAATCTGAGCATAACCTATCTTCCCCAATATATCCACTTACTCTCTCAATTACTCATTCATTTTATATATATATATATAGTCAGCCTTTTTATCCTCAGGTTCCTCCTCCATAGATTCAACCAACAATGGATCAAAAATATTCTTAGGAAAACAATTGTAGGCCCAGGGATGTAGTTTGTTGATAAAGCACCTGCCTAGCATGCCCAAGGCCCTGGGTTCAATCCACAACACAGGAAAAAAAATTACATCTGAACTGAGCACGTACACACTTTTTTTCTATCATTATTTCCTGAGTGATTACAATCACTATAAAATAGCATCACAACTATTCACATAGCATTTAAGTTGACTTAAAGTGTACAGGACAATGTGTGCAATGCAAATCATACAATTTATATAAATGATTTGAGCTTTCATGGATTTTGGTATCCTGGAATCAATTCCCAGCAGATTCTGAGGGTCAACTATACCAAGCACCAACAGTGAGCTGGGCCCAGGTGAGGGGCAAGCTAGGTTAGAGAGTCTGCTGTCAGGGGCTTACAGGCTGGCTAGGAAGATGCAGATGTCAGTAAATCATCTCATCAAAGGGTGCTGAGGATGTCAAGAGGCACAGGGAGCTGGGATCCTCTCCCACATTTGTGAGAGCAAAGCCTCCATTCTCACTTGGCTGGTTTCCCTAGTGACCATTGAAAATGCCACACTTTCCTTCCTCTGAGCATTTTCTCAACATACCTCTCTGCAGTGATCCTTCCCGCCTGTCCCAACCTATCTGTCCTCCAAAGCCCAGGTCAAGTCCTACCCTCTCTTGATTTTTTCAGATCCAGGAAGCCAACAAGGAACCCTCATACCCACATTCCTACCAATGCCATAATGAACGCAAAGCCAGATTCCATGCAGAACACCCAGCAAATCCCACGTCCTGCATTGCAGTTCCTCATGAGAGAAATGTGTGCCCCCATCCTCATAGTGCATAGCGGGGGATGGCAAGATCACCCCAACCCCATGCGCCCTTGTCCAGCCCTCAGTGCCGCTGCCTCCACATGCACATGTTGCAAATATTTATCAGCCTCATTTTGCAGAGGAAAACGCAAGGCTGCAAAAGCTGAAGTCACTTTCCAGGGCTTACGCAGGTGGCCCAGTGGCCAGCAGGATGTGACCCCAATTGTCTCTGGGAGCCCTTGCAATTTTTCTGACCATCACTCCATCCATGATCATCCCCTGAGGTCAGGAGCTACTTCCTGTCAGGGAGAGCCCAGTAGGAACTCCAGATCCCCTGCCCCAGCTCCCCGACTGCCTAGAGGAGGAAGCACTTCAAGTCCACTCTCCCAGATGTGGGCTGTAAATAATCAGCCACATTGCTCTGCCTAAGCACACCAGGCCTGGGGACCCTGTCTTGGGCTCTGCCAGCCTGTTGGTCACAGTCTGTGGTCATGCTTGTTGTTTACTTGCCTTCCACAGTACACTGGATGACTGCTGCGTGGTGAAACATGGCTCAAAGGACGCAGGGCACCCGGAAGATGACAGTGACGTAGTAGATGTGCACTTATTCCAGCCACGTCTCTGCTGCCAGCGTTCAGAGCTGTCACTTGTGGCTTATGTCTCGGGCGCTGAGCTAAATTCTTCACATGCTCTGTCTCATGGAATCCTGTAGTCACCAGAGTCTAGTGTATGATCAGTGAGGTGGCTCCTCCAGGGACGCGGTACATGCTCCACTTCTCTGCGGAGCCCTTGGGTCAGGCCGTCAGGTGTCCAACTTCCAAGGAAATGGCAAAGAAAAGACACATCTTTGAAAATGAAGACATGTCCCGGTGAGAAGAGATCCCCAGCTACAACACGGAGTCCCGTCCCCCTCTTCTTCCTGAAAGCACACAATGCCGTCACTACCGTCACTGTCTTCTACACGAGCTCTTACAGCGTCTCAGCTGGTTCCACACTCTCTCCAATGTTCCACCAGACCCTGTGTCTCCCCACTACGCAGACACACACCTGTACATGCCCTTGTGCACACATATACACACCCACATGTGTGCACACCCATGCACGCACACACACACTTAACTCTTCTTGTCTCTCAGAACAGCGGCAGAGGGATGAAGAAAACATTAGAGATGCTCCAATAGGCAGTAACTAAACATCCTTTCATATTAATAACGGTTTCTCCACAACGTTAATCCATTCATAAAAATGGAGTTAAGAGGGGAGCTGGCCTGCCATTGAGGTTGCATCTGTCCCTGCCCTTCTCATCCCCAAAGGCTCATGGTTCCTGGGGTGCTTTGTAATGGACTTTTCCCTGATCAATCAAAGAACAGTAGCCCACACCTGGAGCTGATTTACACATGGAGGTGGGAATGTGGCCAGCACCAGCCCCACCCCCCACCCCACTACCCGTGGATTCAGCATTTATTTTGGGTGACCTAATATTCAAGGACCTTGTACACCTTTGTATTGGAGGAGACTTCTGCTTATCTTTAGGTGGGGAAATTGAAGAAAGCATCAACGGGCCTAGGAGACCTTAAATTTTCTTTTATCTCCAGGGGGCAAAGATCTCCTCTCGGCTTTATGGACATGGGGGCCTCTGCTACCATCATCCTAAAGCATCTTTGGTAAATTAACATTTTCAACTAGTCTTCTTGAAATTTTTCTCATTCTGATCTTTTTTATATAGTATTCCTACTTCTTTTCTGTCTCTCTCAGCAGTTAATGTGGCGGTTAAAAGCTGTGGCTTTGGTCGGGCACAGTGGTGCACCCCTATAACCCCAGCAGCTCAGGAGGCTGAGGCAGGAGGATCACAAGTTCAAAGCCAGCCTCAGCAACTTCATGAGGCCCTAAACAACTTAGTGAGACCCTGTCTCAAAACAAAAAATAAAAAGGGCTAGGGATGTGATTCAGTGGTTAAGTGCCCCTAGATTCAATCCCAGTATCAAAAAAAGAAAAAGAAAAAAATACGGCTTCAGAGTTGACCTGCGTGGACTCCAAACTTTAATACCCACCAGCTTTGAGACTACCCACCCCAGGTGTCAGTTCCCTCTCTATTAAATGTGAAGGCAATAATATTTGGTCAAGTGGATGAAAGATCAAATGAGACAAAGCTTGCAAAATGCTTAGCAGAGCTCTCTGTTGGATATTCATGATTCTCCTCATGCCGGATTTGGGGGTGCATGTCCACAACATCCCAAGCACCACCTGCTATGGGTTTTAGCTTCAGCCTGCAACCAAGACAGATGGTGCGACAAGGCCTATTGCACTTAACCTTCTGCAGTCACTTGAAACTTGAAATGACAGCTTCCCTCAAAATACAGAGTGAGTCCCTAAGGCGGAGCAAAGATAATTCTGACTATGGGAATGGTAGGGCTGTGTAAGTTGATTTATCTCAGGTATGTGTTGTAGTGACGGAAAGCTGATTAACATGATTATTTCAGTCAGGGAAATGATTATTTTGGACAGAGGAAGACTTCTTGGAAGGGAAGGAATCTGGACAGGCTGGAAGAATGGTTTGGAAAACGGGGTAATGCTGTTTTGGTTATGGAAGACAATAGGAATGAGGTGGAATTGAGGAAGCTCCCCTCTACCTGCAGTGGAGACCAGGGACGTGTATTTTCTTAGGCAATAAGAAAGAGGAATGATATTGAAATAGAGGTGTACCTGGGTCAATCAAAGGCCAGCCTTGTGGCAGCATAGAAGCTGGACTGCAGAAGGAAGGGCTGGAGCAGGAGGGGTGATTTCTTCATCTACAAAGTGACAACATTGTATGTGTTCTGCTCGACCTGGTTCATAACAGGCATCTTCTTTTTCCTTCCTCCTAAACATGCACCTTTGCCAAATCTTGTGTTCTCTGTCCCTTGCTCCACACTTGTCCCTCTGGGGGACAATCCACATCCAGGGCTCCTTTCCAGATTCTTGTCTCCTGAATCATTGTTCCAGTGCCAAACTCTTTCCAAATTCCCAGCTAGCCGTGGGATGTTTCCACCTAGATGTCCCACCAGCACCACAAACCCAGCAAGTGGAAAACAGCTCGTTATCCACCCGCACACACAGCCTCTTTTTCCATTCATGTCTCCCTCATTCTCTTTGTCCTTGGGTCTTGAAAGCCTAGGTCACCCCTGCCCCATCTGCAACCCTCAATCTGCTCTGTAGCTAACACCTGCTTTTTCTTTCTTTCTTGGCAGCTTTTTTTCTCATACCAGCTCTGTGTGTGGAGCCCTCTCCCTCTGCCTAGACCTCCTGTACCAGCCCCTAACTCACCCCTCCTGCTCCAGCCCTTCCTTCTCCAGTCCAGCTTCTATGCCGCCACAAGGCTGGCCTTTGTTTGACCCAGGTACGCCTCTATTTCAATATCATTCCTCTTTCTTATTGCCTAAGAAAACACACGTCCCTGGTCCCCACTGCAGGTAGAGGGGAGCTTCCTCAATTCCACCTCATTCCTATTGTCTTCCATAACCAAAACAGCATTACCCTGTTTTCCAAACCATTCTTCCAGCCTGTCCAGATTCCTTCCCTTCCAAGAAGTCTTCCTCTGTCCAAAATAATCATTTCCCTGACTGAAATAATCATGTTAATCAGCTTTCCGTCACTACAACACATACCTGAGATAAATCAACTTACAAGAAGGAAAGGTTTATTTTGGCTCATAGTTTCAGAGGTCACCCAGCCCTGTATAACATGGCAGGAGCTCACAGTGGAGGAGGCCTGTTCACCTCATGGCAACCAGAAAATGAAGGGAGAGGAATAAAAGGGGACAGGGCTCCAATATAACTGAGCAATGACCTAATTTCCTTCTGCCAGAGCCCACTTCTTAAAGGTTTCACCACTTCCCAAAATCCCTAAGATCTGGGCTAAGAATTTAATTCAATGAACATACAGTGACACAGATGAAATGAAATAGCTGTTCTTGAGTGGTAGGGGAAGGAAAAGAGGGGAGAGTAGTTCCTCTCCTCTCCATCAGACCCATTGGTCAACACCTCTGAGATACAGCTAAGGGAGGCTGGAGTCGTGAGAACGTGTCAATAGGGTAAGGCAGAGGCAAATAATTGACTGCTGATGGTGTCAGTAATTCAGATCAGGAATCCTGCATTTGAGTCCAGACTACACAATCAGCTCCCTTAAACACAGGAAAGTCGCTCCATCTTTCTTCAACTGTGAAAGAGGCATGGTAGTGGTTTGTAGTGAATTTTTTGAAGATTAAATGAAATGAGTGTATAAAATTACTCAGCTCAGCCTCTGGCACTTTGCAAATATTCACTAGCCACATGACCTTAGGAACATATGACAATTAACCTCTTGTGTCCCAATTTCTTCATCTGTAAAAAAGAAATAATGATAGTTACTACGGAGCTGGAGCGGTGGCTCAATGGTTACGGTGCTTGCCTGGCATGCCCGAGTACCCAAGTTCAAACCCCAGCACCACAAGGAAGTCTCAGAGCAATGAAAGCCGCATGAAAAGCTAAATAAAATTGATTCTCTCTTTCTCTCTCTCTCTCTCACTGTCCCTCTCTCTTAAAAAAAATATAATAATAATAATAGTGCCTACCCAGTAGGGTAGCTGTGAAGACTGAATGAGTTAGTATATGTGAAGCACTTAGAACCGTGCCCCGCACAGAGTAAAGGTTCAAAAAATGCCAATTATTCAAAGGTACCGGTGATGAAGATGCTCATGATAATGTGAACAATGACGCCAATCACGCCATGTGGAGGCAGGAAGGCAGCAGTCTCAAAATGAAACTTTCAAGTTCATGATCTTTGCCCTGCTAGATTGTCAACTGACAGCAGATAATCTAGCTATACATATATTAATACAGGGGCTGGAGCGGTGGCTCAGAGGTTACAGCGCTTGCCCGGCTTGCTCAAGTACGCAAGTTCAAACCCCAGCACCCACGTACACAACTAAGTGTCAGAGCAACGAAAGCCATATGGAAAACTCAACAAAAATTGATTCTCTCTCTCTCTCTCCCCTCTCTCTCTCTCTCTCTCCCCCCTTTCTCTCTCTCTCTTTCCCTCTCTCTCTCACTGTCCTCCTGTCTTAAAAAAAATCAAATATATTAATATGTCTCTGTGTGGGACCTGGTGCTCTGGACCAGAGGTTAGCCAACTTTTTCTTTTTCTATAAAGGGCCAATGGCAAATAGTTTAGATTTTCAGACCTTAGTCTCTGTCACAGCTACTCCATTCTGCCACTGTTCAAAAGCAGTGACAGACAGTACGTAAATGAGTGGGCAAGTCGGTGTGCCAATGACACTTTATTTATGGAAACAGGTGGCAGGCGAGATTTGGCCCCTGGGCTCTCTGTTGACCCTGGCTCTATACGCTTTCGTTAGATGATCAAGTGGGTGATTGAAGAAACAAGTGGATAAGTGGGTTCCAAAGTAGAAGCCATCCGTTTCTCTTCCTAAGGGGTTTTACTAAAAGTCCCCAGGACTCAAGCAAAGAAGTAGGATTAGCCCCATCCACTTTATTTATTTACTTATTTTTGGTACTGTGGATTGAACTCAGGGGCACTGAACCACAGCCCCAGCCCTTTGTATTTTTTTATTTTGAGACAGAGTCTCACTAAATTGCTCAGAGCCTCACTAAGTTGCTAAGGCTGACCTCAAACTTCCCATCCTCCTGCCTCAGCCTCTCAAGTCGCTGGGTTTACAGGTGTGGACCACTGCACCTGGATTTGCATCCATCTCTTTCATGCTGAGAAGACCTGGGATGAAAGACACGGGGGAGCATGGATTCTATGTGAATCACCCAGACAGCATGAGGGCCAGTTGCCTCCCGCTGAGAGTAAGGGGAGGCAGTTCCTGGCTGATCATTGTGATCCCCAGATCTGTAACACCAGTGCAGCTTGGGAGCTCATGGGAAATGCAGGTGCCCAGCCCCTCACCCCAGATGGCTGCTTTAGGGTCACCATTCTACTGCTCCAGGGCTGGCTCCTTTCCTTCAGTGACTCTGACATCACATGCAAGTAGCACCCACGAGTCCCTTCATTCCTTCACAAATTCTTAGACTGACAGTCGGGGGGACCCGAGGAGCATCTCCATGTCTTCATCTTACTGTTGAATAAGTTGGCCAACAGCCCTGCTGTACTGAGGGTGCTAACAAGACTCTGGGGCTGCCTTTGAGCCCATCCTTCAGCTCTGTTGTTGAAATAAGGCGGGCGTCTGAGTCTCCAAGTTTCCGCATTTGGGCTGATGAGTCTGCTCCAGGTGAAGAAGCCATCAGCCCCAACCACACCTCCCACCCGAATGCTCACCTGGCTTTCCTACCACAAGAGCAGCGCCCTTTCCCCCTCACATCCCCAGGGCTGATTCTTTGGTCTTCTAGCAGGATTTTGAAGCTCCGTTGTAAGAAGCACATGTTTCTCATGGGGACTTGCCCGTGCTCCACGAGACCACTTTTGAAATAGAGGCAGGTTGCTTGGATATTTTGTGAGATTACTTTCCTTTATGATGCTTTATATATTGTGATAAGATTATTTCTGAATCCAATTCCTTTCTCTGCCTTTATTCAAATTATATCTAAAAATACCTAGAAAAAAATTTTTTTCTCCCAAATGCAAAGACTAGACCAGAGAAATAATGTGGCTGAACTGCCATCCTGAAAAAGAAAATGCATTAGATTTGTCACATCGTGGTTTAGGAAATAAACAATGGAAAATGGAAAATGAGAATTGTTATTATAACTCTTCAGATCCTCTATTCTTAACCTTAATATATCAATATTTCATTTTTATCATGTTTTCTCCTACACCCCCACCCATCTCGTCCACCCAGCTCCACCTGATGGATATTGCCAGATTAACCCCTTCTCACCATTCCTTCCAGAAAACAACATGATGCCCATAAACCAGGGAGCAAAGAAGCTACCCACTACATACTTGCTTGCTTCTTTTCTCATTTGGAGTGTGAATTAGTGCATTGAAATTGACACGCATTTACACGAACACAGAACTCAAGAAATAAACAGTGAACTCAGTAACCTCCCGTGAGGGCTCATTGCTGGCACCCGGAGCCCCTCTTGCACCCCTCCCAGTTGCAAACCCACCCTCTCCCCAGAGGAGCCCACCTAGGTAGATAGCACCAAGTGATAGACCAATGTCATTTCACCTGCTTTTCAACTGCATTTTGAAAACCATGCTGAACACAGCAGTCACAGAAAGGAAAAGGACTTGAGGACTAAGTGTACATCCAGATGTGAGTTGAACTATGGAAGAATTGTTTTTAGTAATTTCTCACTTTAATTTTTTAAAATTATTCAATGGCTGATTTCATTCATATCAGATAACAGGACTAATAAGCCAGCACAAATTGTGCCTTTTACTATTATTTGGCTACCAAATTTAACACTTTAGCAGATATAAATATTCCAATATCTGCTTTCTACTGTGGCAAAATATACAACCATTTACCATTGTGACCATTTTAAGTGTACATTGCAATGGCATTTAATATATTCACATTAGTGCAATCTTCACTACTATCCATTTCCAGAATTTTTTTTGTCTTCCCAAACTGAATCTTTCTACCATTTAAGCCGTGACTTGCAGCCACCACTCTGCTTCCTGCTTCTAGGAAATTGGCAGCCCATGTGGAGTAGAATCATTCAGTATCTGTGCTTCTAGGATGGGCTTATTTCACTTAGCATCATATCCTAAGGTTCACCCCTGTGGTGGCAGTTGTCAGAAATCCCTTCCTTCGGAGGGCCTTGTCCCCTCCTGTGGGTCACCTTTACTATGCTTCATTTATCCATTCCTCTGTTAATGGAAACCCAGGCTGCTTCCCCATTTTGGCCACTGTGAATAAAGTACAGGGGCGTGCAGCTCTCTGGTGGGAGTACCAGCTTTCAATTCTTTTGTGTATGTACCCAACATGGAATTTCTGGATTATGTAATAATTCTATTTTGTTTTTTTAAAGAATATCACACTCCATTATTTACTTCCATGTGAAGATATTATAGCTTCATAAAGTTTATAAACCCCCACTGCCCAGGCTCCAAGACACCCTATTATCTCTCAGTTTTATCCTGGCAACCAGTCTTGGATCATACATCAATCTGAGACCAAGTTGGAAGGGAATCTAGATGTCATCTGGGTCATCCTCATCATCTTTTCAAAGAGAATGTGGTGGTCCAGGAAAGTGATATGTCCTTGCCTTGGCCACACACAGTCTGTCAGGGAGAGAATCAGAACATGGCCTAGGACATGGCCAGTAGACCACATCCACCAGCCTATAGAAGATGCATCTCAGGATGTAGGTGTCCAAAGCCCCACAATCACCAGACACATGATCCCCGAAGAAGGAAGTACTTTGGACTGAGCATGCCTTCACCCAGCCTGTTAGCAAGGTTAAGGCCTTGTCCTTTGCACCCAATGGATACTCTTAATGTTGTGTACCATACTCAGGCCCACCCCAGCTTGCCCGGTGGCAGCCAGATAGTCACCCCAGGGAGGCCAACCCCAGGTGCATATAAGCCTGTTTCTTTTGTTTCGTTGTGTTCTTTCAGACTGTCTCCTGTGACACCTGCCCACTCTTCATCAGTGGCCTATCCTCCTGTGGAGCCCAAAACACACAAACAGTAGATTGAACAAGGTTTTCTGTTTCTTCATCACCTGTCTCAGAAGTGAGCAGCACTGGCCCCTAACAAAATGCCAAAAAAAAAAAAAAAAGAGAGAGAGAGATGTCTTTCATTTCCCATTTAATTTACTTTCCATCCTACTTCAACTGTCTTTCCCAGACCCTGAAGATATGAAGAGCTTCCTTCCACAGCGTGCAAGCTCAACATGACCTCCACGGGCAGCATCTTTTTCTCCAGACTCCTTCAGAACTGACGCGCTTCCCACAACCCTTGCTCTCAGTGATCTGCCATATTGGAAGCAGACCCATATGTTATCCTAGTAACCGTAATAACACTGTCATGCATATTATTAAGTGGGCTCTTCTACACAAAAATCAATTTCCTGTCCATTATCTGATATGATCCCAATCACAGTCCTGTAGAAATATGTGAGGAATAGATGAAAATCCTCATTTCATTTATGAAAACATCGATCTTCAAGAAAGCAAGCAATTTGCGCAAGAGTCCACAACTAAGACTCCAGACCTCAGAATCAGGCTCTACTGGGTGGCTCTAAAGGAATAATGGCAGACGATTGGCAATTGGATGAATCCTTCAGGACTCAAGAGGATGTGATAGTTTAGCAATGGAATGGCTCTCCAAGGCTGGGAGACTAGTGGAACCCAATTTCCACTCAAGAAAGGAGTCATTTCTGTAAGAGCTCTCCAATCCCACCATGAACTAATTGTCTAAGGCTCAGGAAGTCAGAACCTTACCCTAGGGCAATATCCTTTGGGGGAAGATCCTGGGCCCTGAACTGGTTGGATTACAGTCCTCCTACATCAACCTAGATGAAGGGGCAGGCTTCGATGCAGAGCAAATGTGCGCAGGGTATGCACCTCCTGCAGGCTGCAGGGCTGTCATCTGCCTCAGTACAGCCCCACATTCCTTCCTGCAAATGGGCAAAGCAAAGAAGCCAACAACGGTGTGAAGATGTTAATGGGGCAGAAAAAGTCTCATCCCCCCTCTCCCAGCTCAAGAAATCCCCTTCCTAGGGACTGGAGCAGTGGCTCGGCAGTAGAGCGCTCACCTGGCACGCAAAGGGACCCGGGTTCACACCAGATACACAACCAAGAGTCAGTGACAAAAACGAGATGAAAAATAAATAAAACTAATTCTCTCTCAAAAAAAGAGGGAGAGAGTAGAATTCATTCTACTCAGCATTAGAAACGATAGTGCAGCCTTCGAAAGTAAATGAATGGCAATGGAAGAAATCATGCTGAGCGAAGTTAGCCAAACCCAGGGACTGAAGAGTCAAATGTTTTCACTCTGGAGGCCAGAGCAAAACCCAAGCTTGGGTGAAAGGTGGTCAAACTCACGCATAAGACCCAGCAAAGGCATAGCAACATATAATCTAAGGGAACCATGGCTATGTGGGGTGGGGGGATAGTTGGAGGGAGGGTAGAGGGAGGGAGAATAACGAGGGATCTAAGGAGACAATCAACAAAATAGCATGTTATTTACCCCCTGAGAATTCAAATAATACATATACAATCATTTAATTCTGGAAAATTCACAACCTAAGCCTTTCTATCGCTTGTAGAGGTGAAATATAGAAGGATCAAGACACTGGGGTGTGGGCGATGCGGGGGTAATTCTGGTTTAAGAACAAATGCAAATCATATTGTTACTTTATCTGTACTTATGATTGTACAATCTCAACTCTTTAGTAAAAAATTTAAAGAAAAAGAGGGGAGGAGGATGGTAAGCCGGGTTATATGATGTGTGCATGTGTGGAAGTGTAACAAATCCCTTCAATACGAAAACAATAATGAAAAATAAAACCTTGTGGGAAAAGGAAAAGAAATCCCCTTCCTAATGCTGCAGAATGCAGGGGCGGAGGTCAGCCATTCATTCTGACCTTCAGAGCCCAGGACCTATCTCTCACCCAGGCACTGCTGTGCTCTGGGGAAGGAAGGGGCGTGGCTTCCATCTAAACCACTGTCCCTCCCTGGACTTAGTGCAGAGCTCTCCAAGCCTCAGCATTCACACCTGAGGGTGAGGACACCATCATCCGGGAGGAATGCTGCCAGGGTAGAAGCAGGTGGGGTAGCCTAAAGTGGGGTGCACTGAGTCACTCAAGAAACACTTGTTGAGGATGGTTAAGAAGTGTCTGGATTTAAGCAAAAGGCTCCCTGGATGGGACGACATCACTGGATGACAGAGTCATTTTTCTGATTAACCTCCATGGAACACCCAAATGACAATTTTTAACCTGAGCTGCAGGTGAGAATCAACTGGCGTCTCCAAAACCCTGCGGGCAGGGCCTATCCCAGAGATTCTGACGTCATTGTCAATGACACATACACAGCCAATGGCGAGGGCCCCTGCCCTAGTGGAACTGCCTGCACAAGGCACCTTGTTAAGGACAGAGACAGTGGAGGCACAGCCATGCCCAGATAGGAAAGAGTTCAGACAGAAGGCTAGGGACAGCCCAGGCCTGCCACCCACAACCCTACGGGCACTAAATAAGGGGACCCCTGGGGTTCGGTGTCCGTGAGGAAGAGGACTAAAGGCACAGACTGTTTTCTGATCGTACAAGAAAATGCTATGAGTGGAGACCCATTTTGATGCTGCCATAGGAAATTAAAGACTTGTTCCGTGGTGACACTCATCCTGCCCTTTCACGTTGATAAAGCGCTTTTACTCCACTATCGAACCTCCTGGGAGTCCCAGAGAGGGGCACTCGGACTGCTCCATGTCTCACAGATGAGAATTCAGAAGATTGGGACAGGTGTCAAGTTTCACGATGGTTCAGAAGCAGAACCAGGTTGGGATTCAACAAACAACTCCTGGGGTTGCCCTCTCCATAGAGATCTCAACCACGCAGATCTCTACCAGGTGTGGGCCACAGCACTGCTGTGCTCACCGAGAGATGTAGCCCAGGTGACCAACTCATCCCAGTTTCCCCAGGACTTCCCAGCTTTTGCAGGGAATGTCCCACCACCGGAGATCCCCCTCAGCTGCAGGCAAACCTCAGCTTACCCTGTGAACACAATATGTTCAGCTGCTTGGTACATGGGAACATGCACAATGAAGATTCTATTTTTCTAGTAAATTATTCACATATTCATAGGCATACAAACTTGCCAAATTATACCTTCATATTTAGACAAATCTTTGCTTGATAACGTAGCCTATTTATAAAGAACACAGAGGGAGGGGCTGGAGCGGTGGCTTGGTGGTTACCGCACTTGCCCGGCATGTGCAAGTACACAGGTTCAAACCCCAGCACCCATGTACACAACTAAGTGTTAGAGCAACGAAAGCCATGTGAAAAACTCAATAAAAATTGATTCTCTCTGTCTCTCTCTCTTTCACTGTACCTCTCTCTTTAAAAAAGAACACAAAGGGACAATAATTGCAGACTATTACACAAGATACCTCCTTGAGATATTTTTTTTTATCTTGCTCCAGTTGGGCATTTTACGTACAAATGAAGTGTTTTATGATATGCTCATGCACCACATAATGGCATTTTGATCACCAACAGATCTTATATACAGTGGTGGCCCCATAAGAAAATATTGCCTAATGATGTCACAGCTCTCTTGATATAAGTACACTCTACACTGTTCACACCACTACAAAATTACCTAAGAATTCAGAAATATATCCCTGTCATTTCTCAGAATATATCCCTGTCATTAAGTGACACATGACTGTATTGATGTTCAGCTGATTTGTTAATGATAATTAATTGCAAAAATGGAAAGATTCTCATGGCAAGTGACTCCTACGTAAAGTCTTCCATGGGAAACTGAATTGTTCGAGCCATAGGTTGCCAAAACTGGGGACAGAGATTCTTACCTTTTTGGGGCCCTGGGCAACTTTGACTGTCTAATGAAGCCTTCAGCATCTTCAGAATACTATTTTCAAATGTATAAAAGAAAACACAAAGGATTGTAAAGGAAACTAAAATGATATTGAAATATAGCTATCAAGATATTAAAATAGGTTGTTATGCATGTTTCCTTACTAACACATCAAATAAAACTTCATGGCAGGTCTAAATGGTGGATATAAATGATATCCTAAGGTATTTGCAATAACACTGTGCAAGATAAAAATATCTGTAATGTCTACAGGTGACAAAGTCACAGGTACCTCTGATATTGCTATGGTTTGTCACTTACATTCATGAGTGAAGGAAAAGAAGAATTTAAGTTAAAGATATACAACAAAAGCATTTTTTCTCCTCTAAAGTCATGAACCCCTTGATATCAGGTCAAGAAACCCTGACATAAGGGTTTTACTATATACAGGATGAGTATCCCTAATCCATACATCCAAAACCCAAAATGCTCCAAACTCTGAAACTTTTGACTAATGGCATGATGGCAGAAGTGGAAAATTCTACACCTGACTTCCTGTGACTGATCAGAGTCAAAATTCAGGTGCACTAAAAATATTGTATAAAATTGCCATCAGTCTGTGTATTCATGGTACATGTGAAACACATGAATTTTGCATTTATACTTGAGTCCCCAAGTACAAAATATCTCATCATGTACATGCAAACAAATCCTATGCAATTTTTTTTAAAGTCAAAAATCCAAAATTCTGCTAGTCTCAATCGTTTCAGATAAGGGATGCTCAGCCATCTCCTGATCAGTGAATCCTAACTATATTTCAAGTTTCTAGGACATTTTTCCCCAAAATGTGCTCACTGAAGTACCACTTCAAGAAAACGTTAACATCTGGCTATTGAGGGTAGAATCATGTTTCCCCAAAACCACACTAAAGTCCTGATTCCTGGTACCTGCAATTGTGGCCATATTTTGAAATAGGGTCTTTGTAAGTATCATCAAATTCAGATGAGGTAATGCTCAGTTAGGGTGGGCCCTAGTCCAACATGTCCTTAGAGAAGAGGAGGCATTGAAACACCTGAAGGTGCACATGTGTCAACAGAGGTAGGGACTGGAACAGTGGTCCTCTGTCCCAAGGATTGCTGGCAATACCAGAAATGAAGAAAAAAGCATGGGATGGATTTGCCCTTAGAAACTTATAAGAAAGCACAGTCCTTCTAACACCTTGATTTTGTACTTCTAATCTCAAAAACCGTGGGAAAAATAAGTATCTGTTGTTTAAATTTATCCAATTTGTAGCACTTGTTACAGCAACCCTAGGAGACTAATACAGTGTCCTTTGGGGGAACAATGATTTAAATCATAAAATCTTAGGACCTGATCCCAGGAGAATTAATTTCTCTGTTGGAGATATACAATGCTCACTAGACTATCAGGGGTCCTGAAAAAGTTTCACAGTAAACCAGTAAATCTATGCTCACCCAAGTTTTTAGTTAAAAAAAAAAACAAAACAAACACGCCTTCTTTGTGGCATAGCTAAATAATGATGTTCCAAGGAACACAAAATGTCCCAAGAGTCAAAAACTAACAAATACATAAAGGAACTGAAAATCTTACAAATCAGTGTGGGGAAATGGTGCACCGAGAGCCAGGAGCATCCCTCAAGCCAGCACAACTGAACAGAGAGATGCCTTAGAGAACAGCTCATATCTGCCACTCGCTTTTGCACATAAGGAACCTGTGGCCCGGCTTTAAAAAGCATGTTGGCCAAAATGCAGACGTAGCCATACTCTGGCATAATTGGACACTGAATTCTTTCAGCTGCAGTCAAATGAACTGCTTTTGGGATAAACCCATCCTGTACTTCTGTAAACCTTACAACCTGCAAGCTGGGTTCCACCTTCCTAACAACTGAACTGGTTTTCTACACTGGCAGATGTTTATTTTAAATTATGCGTAAAGCAGGAATCAGAGACTAACCCATGCTCCAGCACAGTGACACCCCTCAACGACTTCCCTCCGGGAGACCAGCAGAATGGTCCTCCAGAGGCTCTGTTTGTCTGTCCCAAGCAGGCAGCTCCCCACCTACACGTGCAGGGAGTACTTGTGATGCTGAGTGCTCGTGGAGCAACAGAAGAGGTACAGGGGTGTCTCTAGGAAGACCCTGGGTGCTGGGAGCTTCATGGGCAGAGACTGGGTGTGAACGCTGTTCTGGATCAGGGTATCTGGAACAAGAACCTGGGAGTAGGAGGCTCTTGCAGTGGTGGATTCAGAGGATGCAGCTCTTCCCAGAATTTATGAGGAAGGAAGATAAGCAGGAAATGGGCAGGGGATAAGTCCACCCTGAGACACTCACTCCAGATCTCAGGGGGATTGAACCTAGGGGAGCTTAACCAGTGAACCACATCCCCAGCCCTTTTATATATTTTATTTTGAGACAGGGTCTCACTAAGGTGCTTAAGTTCTCAGTAAGTTGCTGAGGCTGGCTTTGAACTTGTAATCTTCCTGCCCCAGCCTCCCAAGTCGCTGGGATTACAGACAGGCACCACTGTCTCTGCAGCATCCTTACATTTTGACTAGTGCTCACACATTCATCTATTTCCTCTTTTTTTTTTTTTTTAAGTCACTGAGTTGGTGCACTTTGGAATTGGTTCAGGCTCTGGAGAGATCATCAAACATCCAGAAGTTTTGCAAGCCAGTTGTTAAATTGGGCAGTTTAAAATTGGCCACAATGGGAGTATTTTTGCACCATGGAAATGAGCAAAGGCCACAACTTAGGATTGGTTTTCATTTCTTCCAGAGGGTTAGTTTCCCCCTACTCCACTGTGTCATTGACTCCTGAAGGCTGCTTCCCTCCCACCACTCTGCAAAATTCTCATGGGGATTGCGGACAGCTGCCCCTTAATGTCTTTGTAACTTTACCCTGTGGGTCTGCAATCCTTCCAGCGGACACAGGGTTCTTCTGCTCTGCCCTTTTGTGAGCTCTTTCCACCTGGAGTGCAAAGTAAAGTGAAACCCTCTCTACCAGCAGCAGCTACACAGAAACACCTTAGGAACGCCACCCCTCCAGATCTCAATGCCCCAGGCTTTCCCACTTAATATCATTTAATTCCCCATATCAAGTGGTCCGCAAAAATATCTAATAACCAGAAAACACTGAAACTGCTGTCCTCATTTCTCTGCCATCTGCCGGAAGCAGGAGACTCCGTCATGATGGAGTGGTGGGAGTGGCCATCCTGCCAGGCAGCCCCCACTTGGAGCGTGGCCGTCCCTGGTGTCAGTATCCTGACTTCCCTCCAGATGGTGGTAGCCAAAGTCACCAGCTTCCACGGAAGAGTGAGAAAGAATGACTCTAGTTTTGTAAGCCACTTGACTCCCTGCCCCTTCCTTCATTCTTGACATTCAGCCAACGTACCCTCCTGGTTTTTTAACACCCCTCTCCCCAAACCTTTAACAACCTTACGCATTCCCTGCTTACCAGAACACGTACCAATTCAGGCCAGACAAAAAGAAGAGAAAAAATGATCATATTGCTTTTTCAGGCGAAATGCATAGTCACCAGAAACAGATTAGTCCTGTTGATAATTTTGTGAACTGGTCACTTGTGAGTCATATTGGCATGACCCCGAGTGACTATGTTTGGGTAATTGCACAATTTGGCCAGATGCCTCTACAATCGACTACAAAGGCCACTTAAACAATGATCTGAGGTCACCAGCAGATTGAGACGAAGGGATGTTGAAGCAGAAAGCAAAGCAACTGGCCAAACTAACCAGTGAAAAGAGCCGGGTGAGGGTGAGTGGGAAGTATCACCCACATAAATTGCAGGAGAGCAATTAGTTCAAAGCATATGCATTGTTGATGTTTGGATATTTTTAAAAATTTAAATGCCATTTTATATAGTGCACCTCCTTGATTTTCAGATAACCACTAAGCTAATATTTCAAGACCATTTGGGTTGGAGAAACACTGCCCATCAGCAGGAGGAAGAAATAAGTGATCGTTACATCTTTTTCCTAGAGTTCTAGTGTGTTCTTCTCAAGAAGAGTTTAGTGGAAAGAGCTCTGGTTTAGGGCTCCAGAGACCTGTTTTTGAGCCCCAGTTGACTTCCTCGATGGCCTTAGACAAGCTCTTTCTCCTTTAAGCCTCATTCTTTCCAACTGAAGCAATATCATAAACATTCTTGGGCTGCCAAAATGAGTTGACGGATGGGAACGTGGTTTTTTGAAGTGAAAATTACGACATAGATAATTTATAAAGGCTACACATATTACCGCTATCTGCCCTATTGATATGAGCGTGCGTAGACTCCCTCAGGAGGGAATAAATTGGGAATGCAATCATAACTGATTACCCCTTTGTTCCAGCGTCGTTTCTGATGGCAAACAATGCCAAAACAGTAACAAATTGCCATTGAATTTTCCATTAGTCATCAGAGTATAAAAGATTTGATGAATGGTAAGAAAACACATTGACTCTTTGGAGTGGGGAAATTCGTGTTATTTACAGTAGCAAATTACATTTCTTTGACAAAGATGGTGTCACGGTTCTTAGAGATTATTTGCATTGCTGCTGAGACATAAGAAAACCCCTAGGAGCCTTTAAAGGCCACATCTGTGAGA
This sequence comes from Aplodontia rufa, assembly GCA_004027875.1. Classification (NCBI taxonomy): domain Eukaryota; kingdom Metazoa; phylum Chordata; class Mammalia; order Rodentia; family Aplodontiidae; genus Aplodontia; species Aplodontia rufa. The sequence continues at coordinate 27,434 of PVKS010019163.1, forward strand.
TGAACAGCCTGGTGTCCCAGCTCAGCAACACCCTTCTTCCATCATCTGTGTGACATGGCTAGGCAGCTGTCTAGGTGTGGGCCCTCTCTGTCCAAGAACAGACTGCCAAACCTAAACAGAGGGAAAATAGCTTCCAGAGTGTTCCCTGACTTTGGGGAGATGTGGTGACTGATGGGGAAGGGGTGGGAGGTCACTGGGTTTGGAGGGTGGACTGCACGGTCACGCATGGCGGTGGCGGGTGTTCTCTCGTGCCCTCTACTCCTCTGCTCATCTTTGCTTCCATGGCAGCTGCCTCCTGTTCTGCTCCAGCGACAGCCCGGACAGATGCTCCCTCCAGAGCTGCTGCCAGCCCCACTCCAGTGGCAGCTGTTGCAGCAGCCCTGGGAGAGCAGCGTGACCGCTCGCACCAGTGTGAGCAGGGCACATCTGCAGAGCGTCGCCTGCCCCTGGCTCCAGGCCTGCAGGCTCTGTGCCCTGCCATCCGGGAGGTTTCCAGCTGGTGCCACTTAACACAATCCCCTCTCTCCTACACCAGGGGAGGCAGTGGGCTGTTTGATTTTTCACCCCTGAGATGTTCTGCTCTGCTCTGAGCAATGTGGCATTTTCCAGACACACGTTTGTCTAAAATTTCCAGACTTGGGGAATAATTTTAAAATTCCATTGATGACCTTTCCAAAGTTAAATAGGTTAGCCTTCACACATTAAGAGGAAATGTTATTTTAAAGACCAAGAACACCAAACCTACAAGGGCATGATGCTAAGTGAAATAAGCCAGTCACCAAAAAAAAAAATATATTGTCATGACTCCACTTACTTGAGGTCCCTAGAGCCATCAAAGTCATTGAGACAGAAGGTAGAATGTGGGTCACCAAGCATTGTGGAGGAAGGCATTGGGTGATGATTTTGTAATGGGTACAGAGTTTCAGTTTTGCATGAAACATTCTGGAAATGTTTTGTACAAAATTGTGAGCATACCCAACACTACTGAGCTGCACCCTTAAAAGTGATTTTGATAGTGACTTTCACCTTATGTATATACTACCACAGTTCAAACTCTTAAGGAAATTTTTAAAAGAATACCAAATCTAAAAGTAAATTCATAGAGTTCCATACATCAGGAGGCCTAGAAGTAAGAGGTCATAGCATTGCACTAAATTTTGGGTTAAAAGCATTAGTTCGTTAAGTAAGCGAATCTAAATTATAGTTCATTTTTTAAAAGGCCCTTTAAATAGGAATTTCCATGATCATCAAAACAAGTTGCCCCCCTTTTACCAATTGGAAAATAGCTCTCATAATAACAAAAACACAGAGCCAAAAGGAAGCTAAACATCTAATGATATTATCTAATAATATTTGGGTGAAATGATACGTAAATAAATCAGTCTTTCACGGTTGCTGCTTCTCACCAGCAAGGCTTTGATTTTAGAGGTGGGTCCTGAAGCAAAAAATCAACTCATAATTCACTCACTTGTAACAGGATGTGCCTCTCCAACCACAGAAGAGATTAAAGGTTAGCTGGTGTCTCATCTCGTGGTGCCTCCCTTGGAATCAAAATTATAGTTCTCCTCGATGTGGAATCAACTCCTCTCATCTCCATTTTGACCAAAATGGAAACCAGGATCATGAGAATTCCTCAGGGCTGGTGTTGAAAGGAATTTCCCCTGTCCATGCCAGAGTCTCAAGGAGCAGCCCTCTTCCGTGCGTGACTAATCACTATTCCATGTGACCTAACAGTGTCTTCTTTATTTTTTTCCACACAGAAGGAAATCTAACTGAAGAATTGAGAGGGAAGCCAGTCTACCGCTCAGCGTCTCGAGATGTTGCTCCTTGATATTCTGAGCTCTCAGAAATTGCTCCAAAAATGCATCCCTTCAGAAGTTGGCAGGAGGGTCTGGGGCGGTGGCTCAGTGGTTACAGAGCTTGCCTGGGAGGTGCTAGGACATGGATTTAAATCCTAACACCATGTACACAGTGAAGTGTCAGAGAAATGAAAGCCACATAACTGAATAAAATCGACTCTCTCTTTCTCTCTCTCTCTCTCTCTCTCTCACTGTCCCTCTCTCCCTTGAAGAAGAAGAAGAAGAAGAAGAAGAAGAAGAAGAAGAAGAAGAAGAGGAGGAGGAGGAGGAGGAGGAGGAGGAAGTTGTTAGCAGGACCTCCATGTTTAGATCCACACCCCACGAGAGAAACCAAAAAAATGGCTCATATTAGAGACCAGGTGGGTGTCAGATTTGTTCTTGCCCACAGAACTCATCCGACCCCTGTCCCTGCTTGCAGATGTCAGATGATGTCGGTTTTGATCCTTCCTGCCAAGCAACAGGTCCATAAGAGGCTGCCTGACCTGGCCAGGATGCTGCCCAGCGTCCAGGAGGTATGGTTGGGGTGCACTTTTCTTTACCCTATTTCTGCTATTCTCCTCTCCATTGGCATCCTGAGCTTCCAGGCTCCTTACCTCCAGCCATCCTTCACTCCACATCCAACTTAGTGCCCGGTTCCTCCATGCCCAACCTTGGAATTCCTGTTCTGACCTCGACCATCAGACCAGGGGCTTCTCCAGACTCCACCCTCTCCAAGCTTCTTTCCAGCCTAGCCTTGTGTCCCTGGCTTGTTTTGATTCTAAAGACTAACTATGAAAAAATGACCACTGTTCATATTCCTGTTGCAGAAAAACTGACCAAATGGAATGGAGACAAGAAAGAGAAAAAGAGAGAAACTTTGACAATATTTTCCCCAAAATTCATAGTTACGTTATGAAGCATGGTCACATAGTTACGTTATAGAAGCAATGGTCAACAGAGTTCCAAAGAAGGAGCCCTAACTGCTCAATGAAGTCTGCTGCTCCCCTCCCACATTAAGGAACCATCCTCTTTGTTCTCAGAGAATGCTGTGAACCCCTCATCCCACCACTTATTCCATCATCACAGGTTTAGTGTAGGATTAACGTTCCTTGAGAACAAGGACCTTCGCCTAGTGTGTCCCAGTGTCCTGAAAGACTGTGTAACAGAGGAGTCATATCTGTCAGCGCTTGTTCAGTGAGGAAACGTGCTCAGAGACCCACAGGGGGCCTGCAGCACTGTGGGCGAGCCTGTTGGTGATCCACATGGCTGCAGTGAATGGACCTGAGTTTTCCATGAAGGAAGCACAGGCCCAGGACTAGGTGCCCGCTTCCTTCTGTCAGGGCAAAGTCACAGAATCCTATTTTCCTACACAATGATGCACAGGGCACTAATAAATCTGTGTACCCACACATTCTCTGTGCTAAACAAAGTGGATTGTTTATTAAATGAGATTATTCTCCAAGCATGGAAGCAGGTTCCTGCACTCATGCTATAGGTAATTAACGAAGTGATCTGTGAGTCACACTGTCCAATGGAATTAAATCATCAGATGCCCAACTGGGCCAAGTCAAATGGATGGTTTTTATCTAGTGCCAGCTAAAGAATCATGTTGCTTAATTCCCCTTAGCATCAGGAAACTACCAGAATACAGGTCAAGATAGGAAGAAGTATGAAGACAAGTTACCATTTCTAATTCTCCCTTCTTTTTCAATCACCAACACTTTTTTAAAGTTTTCTCTGTATCCCTGTTGATATCTTTGAAGCATCGTATCTTATCATCCACTTTAGCGATCATTTCAATAGGACTGTATATTTGCAAAGCATCATTGATTGAGAGAGAGATGCTAAACCTGAGACACTTTGGCATAGACACTGCTATGGGGATAAATTGCTTTTCTCTTCCAGAAGGAACAAACAGAAAATGAGAGAGGATGAGAAAAGGCTAAGAAAATTAGCATTCCCACTTAGTGACAATAATTCAGAATCATCACTCTGGTGAGAACTTGGAGAACTCAAACCCTGCCACAGATTAAGACCCATGCAATGAGTACTTGGATGAACCTGTATGTGACCTCTAGAAATATTTTCAATGACTTTGAGACCATCTTGCCATGCTGCTTGTACTTTATAGTCTACACTGAAGTACATGCGGCCCCATCATCTAAGTTCAAATCATCCCAGCACATTCACAGACTCATCACTTAAGTTAGTGAACCAACTAGAAAATGCTGTTGTGAACCAAAAATGTGTTCCAAAGCACCAATAAGAGTTTCTAGTGGGGGAGGTCCACAGGATTTGGAGGTTGACCTCACCTTTGTCTTCCCAGAATGCAGTCAGCTGCCTGGAAAATGGCTTTCCAACAAGTCACTTCCTGGACTTGGGTCAAAGACCTGTTGCTTCTGCTCTGAAATCTTGACATGACCTGAAAGTTACACTCATTTTCTTCCCGTATCACCCAAACCATGACCAAAACCATCTTTCTCACTTTTCATATGACTGCTCCTAAAATTCTGCTTCTAGAAGTCCAAGCTGGGCAAAGTACCTGTGGGAGGTCTCCTCCTGCATTCCACTGTCTTCCAGCTCCAGCCTGTCTGTGGGGCCTCCACCAACAAAGAGGTCCTTTTTTAATTGTGATCCAGGCCAAAGGGGTCCTGCTGGAGCACTAAACCACCCACTAACCCCATCACCGGCACAAATCAACTCTATCCCCATCCTACACAAGCATCTCCAGAAAGCCAAATCCTATCCCTCAGTGTGGTACTGGAGAACCCAAAGCCAGAAAGCCCACACTCAAATACTGGCTCCACCCTGGTGGGACTTTGATGACCAAATGCACATCTTTGATCCCCAGTGATCCCATGCAGCATCCAATGCCTCCTCCAGGTACCTAGCACAATGCCTCATCCATCACACGTGCTGGTCACCTGCCCCCCAGTTTGTCTGGGCCCTTTGTCTCTTTTGCTTTTCTTGGATTCTGTTGCCGAGTGGCTTCTAGTGCTGGCAAAAGAAACCCTAGCAGCATCTTGGACATTGGTTCCATTTCCAACCAGTGCCCCCCCCCCTGCTCAGTCCCAGCACGCATTCTGCAGGTCTGGCCTGAGGCCCACTGCTGCCCAGCACCCTGGCTTCTGGGCTGTGGCTAATCCCACCTCTGACCCTGCAGTCACTGGAGGCTTCCTGCTTTCTCAGTCTCTGATAAGCCTCACCAGCTTGTGCGTCTCCTCAGCATTTCCCAGGTAGCCAAGTCCCTACATTAAATTCTGTCTGTTGAAAACATCTTGACAGATTTCTGCTTCCTGATGTTACCATGAGAGATGAAATGGTCCTCTCCTTTCCTCCCTCATCTATGAATGCTTTTGATTAGGAACTTCCAACCCCTGAGAGCACTTGGCACCTAAAATCACATATACTTATTTAAATCCCCTTTCTCCATAACAGGTGACAAAGCCTCTCTACAGCTGAGTGGATCCATTCTGAGGCCTTTCTGTCTTCTCCAGCCAGAGAAGCCTTAAATATGTCCCCACTAGGAGAAAACGGTCCACTCAGGCTGGATAAATTAGTCCTCCAACCCCAGGGATGTAGCAAATGAGCAGCTGAAGCAGCACTAAGCTTCAAACAGCAAACAACCCCAGGCATTCCTGGTCCACTGGGCCAGGATGGAGAACTAGACACAGATTCAGCAGGTACTGTCCCCTCAAAGGTATTAAATACCATCAGCGCTGGGAAGCCTTGGGTTTAGAGGGGCAAATTCTCTCATACCCAAAGCTTGATTCACCTGATTATATGGTCTTCACTGAGACAAGGGCAAGCCGTCAGTGGCAACCTGGGTGACATCATAGGGATTTCTAGGCATTGTACGATGAGGATGCTCTCCTCCCTCACAGGATTCTGCAGCCTGTTCAGAGGCATCTGGGGTGAGTCCCTGCACACATTTCCCATGTCAAGGATCCTGATGCCAACCTCTTAGGTCTTTGGAACTACATTCAACATTCACAGGGATCTGGGAAGTCACATGAAGGATCACGGTCAGGGCACATGGTTACTCCATATGCCTCACCCTTGGAAAATCCCTTTTGAGCAAAGAAGGAAGCAATTACTTATACTCTGTTGTAAACACAATAAAATCCTGTGAGGTAGCAGCCCATGACACAGTCCTCCCATCTTTAACAGAAGGAGTCTCCAACTCTTCCGCAACTGTCTTCAAAGAGGCATATGGTGGACAGGCTGAAAGTGGCCCTTGCCACTGGGGCCCAGGCAACTTGGGCCCAACCTTTGACTCCTGGCTTAACCAAGATGAACAGTAAGCCAAAAATATTTTGGCATGGTTAACAAGAGTGCGTCATTAAGTGGAGCTCAGAGGAGAATACGCAGAAATTCACTACTTTCAAGGACTTTTTTTTTTTATAATAGTCTCCTACAGGCCATGGTGACACCCCATAAAGCTGAGCTATAAGGCCTAGTCACAAGGATAGGTTCCAGACTGTGCTTGTTAATTCTATGGGCTTCAGGGAAAGGCACCACAGAGACACCAAACCCTCACTGATATTTTTGTAGTTAAATTCTAATTCCATGTTCTTTTTCCCTGTGTCTTAGAATCTCCAAATAGAGTACTTAAATGAAGGGTAAAAAGTCTTCGGAACAATGGAATAGAATACAAGACACAGAGACAAACCCTAAATAAATACAGTTATCCTGTAATAAACTAAGGTGCTAAAAACACATGTTGGAGAAAAGACAGTCTTTTAAGCAATAGCGCAGGGAAATCTGGAGATCAGTATGTAGTAGAATGAAATTTAACCCCTGTCTCTCACCCTGCAAAAAATTCAACTCAGAGTATATCAAAGACCTAGGAATTAGACAGATGCTCGGCACCTTCTAGAAGAAAAGGTAGGGCCAACACTACAACATGTCAGCTCAGGAAGTGACTTCTTTAACAAGACCAGGAAAAACGAATAAATGGGGTGACATCAAATTGAAAAGCTTCCTCACAGCAAAAGAACATGTGAAGAAGGAGCCTACGGAATTGGAGAAAATCACCACCTGCTCCTCAGAAAGGACATTAATATCCAGGATACACAAAGAACTCAAACAACTTAACAACCAAAATAAACAAACAACAAAACAAAACAAATAACCCAATCAATAAATGGGCAAAGGAACTAAACAGACCTTTCTCAAAAGAAAATACAAAGGTTCAACTGATATATGAAAAAAATGTTCAACATCTCTAGCAATCAGAGAAATGCAAAATAAAGCTGCACTGAGATTCATCCCACTCCAGTCAGAATGGCAATTATCAAGAACATAAGTAACAGTTGAGCCCAGAGCAGTGGCTCAGAGATAGAGTGCTTGCCTGGCATACATGAGTACCTGGTTTGAGCCCCAAAACCACATACACAAATAAGTGTCAGAAACTCTAAAGCCAGATCAAAAAGTAAAATTGATTGGCTCCTTCTCTTTCCCTCCCTCCCCCCTTCTAAAAAAAAGTTTACATTAAAGAAAATATACAGCCCCAGGCAGGCATGCAGGCCCAGGCCTCTGGTCCTAGGCCAGCAAGCCCCAAGGACATCCCCAGGACCCTCACCCAGGGCTGCCCAACTGCCACGCATACCCACAGGGTAAGGATATATTGGACCCGCCCCACACCACCAAGGTCCACAGGACCCAGCATGGTGCACAGGCAGGCCTGTTCTGGCCCACACCGGAACCCAAGGACCCAGAAACATACCCCAGGCACAGTGTTTCGACAGTCCAGTAGGGTGGAACCCCCATCAGGTTTCAGATACACACACCCTGGAATCTAGATCCAAAGGATGCAGCTAGCTCTCTGAGGAAGGTGGTCATCAGAGGGATGGCTTCTGACCTGATCCTTTTATCTGCAAGGAACAAACACCCAAAGACTTGCCTTGTATCCCCAAAGGGAACCTCAATTCAAAGATCTAGAGGAAGCTCTTCAAAAATGAGGAATCAAACTAGAAAAGGTTTAACTCAAACCCATAACTCCCCTACCAAGGAGCCCATGACCAGGAAGTAGGATGAAAACCTATGAAAAATTATCAACAATCTGATTGCTAAAAGGAACAATGAAGTAAGAGAAGACTTAATTAAGGAACTAACTGAGAAAACTCAAGAGATGAAAAACTCTATATCAGAGAAATAGACATATACTGAAAAAGGAAACTATGGAGCTAAAATCTTCTGTCAATCACACCAGAGGAACAATGGAAGAATTTAATAATACACTAACTTCTACAGAAAACTGATCCTCGGCTCTTGAAGAAAGAACTTCCAATAATGAGAATAGGCTGAGTAATCCTGAGCACACGGATGACAAAAAAAGGAAAGAAAAAAAAAACCTCACAAACCCCGAGCAGAACTGTCAAAATGTTGGGGATAAAATCAGAAGAAACAATCTAATAGTAATTGGGATACAGGAAGAAATCAAAATGCAAATGAATTGCATAAAGAATATTCTCAATAAAATAGTTAAGGAAAATTTTTTCCCATATTGGAATAGAGTCAGACAGGAAGCATTTAAGACACCCAATAGGCCTAATCAAATGAGAATCTCACTGAGACACATCATATTCAAAATGTGTAGCAGGGAAATCAAGGAAAAAATATTAAAAACTGCAAGAGAGAAATGCCAAGGAGCTGAAGCGGTGGCTCGGTGGTTATGGTGCTTGCCTGGCATGCATAAGTACACAGGTTCAAACCCCAGCACCCACGTACATAACTAAGTGTCAGAGCAATGAAAGCCATGTGAAGAACTCAATAAAAATTGATTGTCTTTGCGTTTCTCTCTCTCACTGTCATTCTTTCTTTAAAAAGAGAGAGAGAGAGAAACGCCAAATCACATTCAAAGGCAAACCAATAAGGATCACCTCTCTGACTTCTCAGTTTGGACCTTAGAAGCAAGAAAATTCTGGGCAGGGCAAAACTCAGCTTTAAATTTGAAGGAGAAATAAAAATATTTCACTACAATATCAAACTTGCAACCTTCATGAACAGAAACCCAGCATTACAAAGAATTCTCAAAGATAAACTCCAGATAGAAGAACAAGCAAACAATCCTCAAAACCCACAGAGGATATTCAATAAAAGAACAGGCTATCAGAGAGATAACCAAGACAGCACAGAACTCGCTAATAAAACATGATGACTATGAACCACAACATGATGACTATGAACCACAACCGTATAACTATCGCAACACTGAGTATGAATTGTCTCAACACACCAATCAAAAGACACAGATTAGCAGATTATATCAAAAAATAAAATCCAACATTATATGCTGGTTCCAGGAGACCCATCTTATAGCCAATGATATCCACAGATTGAGGGTGAAAGGATGGAAAAAAATCTACTAAGCATACAGCCCAAGAAAGCAAGCTAGTGTTGTAATACCTATATCTGACAAAGTAGATTTCAACCATAAACTAATCAGAAGAGATAAAGAAAGCCACTACATCCTAGTAAAGGGAACAATACAACAGGAGATACAACGATAGTAAATACCTATGCTGTAAACACCAACATTCCCAAGTATGTGGGAAATATATTCCATAACATAAAAACCACTATGTACCCCAACACAGCTACACTGGGAAATTTTAATACTCCTTTATTACCAGAAGACAGATCATCAAAGCGAAAAAATAAATAAAAAAAATAAAGATATCTCCATTCTAAACAACTTCATAAATCAGATGAACTTAATAGGCACCTATAGAATATTCCACCTTCTTCTCAGCAGCACATGGATCCTTCTCCAAAATAGACTATACTCTAGCTCACACAGAAAATATCAGCAAATATAAAAAGTAGATATTATCCCATGCATCCTAACAGACCATAATGCCATGACCCTAGCAATTAACAAAAATTTATAACAGAAAACACACATGGGTATTTTCCCAGAATAGCTGAATCAGCCTATTACAGTGACACAGGAAAATTAATGTTCATATCTGCTCAATTTAAATTACCTAAACTATGGAATCAACCTTAATGCCCTTCATTGGATCAATGGATCCAAAACTGTTATATATATACATATATATATATATATATATATACATATATGTATGTATATATACATACCTTACCTCTGAAAATGCAGATAGGCATTTCAGTGTGTGAAGCAGGTCTGTGCTGTGCTGCTTAATGCATATTCAGAGATTTTGGGACCCTTTAGGATGAAATGGTCAACTTTCTTCTTGCCACAGTAAGCAAAAGGATCTCATTTGTGAAAACGTGGATGAACCTGGAGAACACGATGCTTAGTGAAATAAGCCAGGCACCAAAAGACAAATGGTCTCACTTGTGAGTGGCATCTTGAAAAATCAAATATTAAATATACAGAAGCAGAGAGTAGAGAAACAGGGAGATGTTGGCCATATGATACAAAATTTCAGTTAGGTAAGAGAAATTAGTTCTGAAGTCCAGCTGTACAGTGGTGATTATCATTAATGATTACATATTTAGGGGCTGGAGCGGTGGCTCTGTGGTGACGGTGCTTGCCTGGCATGCATGAGGACACAGGTTCAAACCCCAGCACCACGTACACAAGGAAGTCTCAGAGCAACAAAGCCACATGAAAAACTAAATAAAATTGATTCTCTCTTTCTCTCTCTGTTTCTGTCACTGCCCCCTCTCTCTTTAAATTAGTAATTATTATTATTGTTATAAAGTATTTACATTTTGAAAATTCTATGAAAGTAGACTTTAAATGTTCTGATCACAAAAAAGGGTAAATATATGAAGTAATAGATTCTCAGTTAGCTTGGTTTAATCACTTTACAATGTACACACGCATACCACGGAGATATTGTGGGTTTGATTCCAGATCGCTCCAATAAAGTAAGAATTGCTATAAAATGAGTCAGACAAAAATGAAATGAGTCATCTAGTTTTTTTGCTTCCCAATACATATAAAAGTTGTTTGTGCTATACTATAGTCTATTTAAAGTGTACAATTCATTATGTCTAAAAAAGTGCATATGCCTTTTTTACAATACCTTGTTACTAGAAAATGCCCACAATCATCTGAACCTTCAACAAATCACGATTCTTTTGCTGGTAGAGAGTCTTACTTCAGTGTGGATGTCTGCTGAGACATCAGGGTGGGAGTTACTGGGGGTGGCTGCTGGGTGCAGTGCTGCATGCCAGTAATCCCAGCAGCTATGGAGGCTGAGGCAGGAGGATCACGAGTTCAAAGCTAGCCTCAGCAGCTTAGTGAGGCCCTAGGCAATTTAGTGAGACCCTGTCTCAAAAATAAAAATAAAAAGGGCTGGGGATGTGGCTTGATGGTTAAACACCTCTGGGCTCAATCCCCAGTACAAAAAAAATTAGAGTTGAGCCAGGCACAGTGGTACACGCTTGCAATCCCAGCAGCTCAAGAGGCTGAGGAAGGAGGATTGTAAGTTCAAAGCCAGCCTCAGCAACTTAGCAAGGCACTTTCTCAAAATAAAAAACAAAAAGGGCCGGGGATGTTGCTCAGGGGTTAAGCAGCACTGGGTTCAATCCCTGAGAAAAAGAAGAAGAAGGAGAAGAAGGAGAAG
>PVKS010019164.1:0-38832 GCA_004027875.1 Aplodontia rufa
CTCATTTTTTTTTTTTAAAGACAGGGAAAGGGAGGGAGGAGGAGAAAGAGGGAAAGATAATCAACCTCATGTTTTCATCTGGGTTTCGTTTTTCCAACACTTTGACGTGTACGTGGTACTGGAGTCGGAACCCAGCTCCTTGCACATGCCAAGTAAATGCTGTAGCACTGAACCAACTCTCTAGCCACCCAATTAACATTTTAATAAATGTTTTTTTAAAAAGCACTTAACGGAAAATACTACAAATTCCTTAAAAATCTCACTACTTTCATTGCCTACGAGAAAGTATCAACTCACTGATTAATCTACCAAGCAGATAAGAAGGTGTAATTTCCTTACCATTATTTTGTGCCCTCTCTTAGCCTTTAAAGTTTTTTGACAAACTGAACTATTAACATGGTCCAAAGAAGAGCTGTTTTGCTGTTTCAGTGTTGCCTCTGGGTCAGATACTGGGGTAAATAGGGCTGTGATGAAGTTCCTTCATCATTTTTCATTCTTGTCAAGATTGAAATTAATTTACTTAACATAGTAATCTCTTAAATATATTGAACTATTAAAACTAAAATTTTAACTTGTGAAAGGCAACATGTACATAAATTTGACTCCTCTCCTGACTTTAGATCATAACACAAAAGCTCCAATTTAAAAACAATTTAATTATTCAAATGCTTTTGCACACAGAACACATAAGATTTTTTTCATTTAGTTTGTACTAGAGAATATAAGCTTTCAGTTAAAAATAATCTTTTCATTTTCCAAAGTGCTACCCAAATTAAGAATGGAGTTTTAGGATAGCAGATTTGGGATATAAAAGGTAATTAATGCAAGATTTATTATTAAATGCATATTAAGAGACAATGTAAACCTCATTCATTGATCATTAGAACTACAGAGGATCTTGGACAGCAGAAATTATTCAAATTCACAATACAATCCTATTAAGCAAACAACATAAAAATCTTATAAAATAGAAAGATTATTTGCTTTGTAAAATAAATTTGAGTGTCAAAGTAATCATTTAAATTGAGCTCCCCCAAAGATTAGACCTCTTTGTTTTTATAATGACCCAAGGGGTTGGAGGGGTGGCTCAGCAGTGGAGCACTTACCAAGGATGCAAGGGAGCCTCGGTTCAAACCCCAGCACCACATACCCAACTGTCAGAAAAACAGGCCAGAAGAAAAAGTGAATAAAATTGATTTTCTCTGTCTCTTTAAAAAATAAATAAATAAATAAAATGACCCAAGTTAAAATAATTCATGTCCCCTAGTACACATCAGCAGACATTTCATAAATTAAGTTACCCAGAGATCAGTGACACCGATGTGGCTTCAAGAGATCATGAACTTAAAAAAAAAGAAAAGAAAACAAAGAAAAAGAAAAAAGAGAGATCATGAACTGAAAACATATTACCCTTAAAGAAAAGTTAGACACAGCTTCCCCTCCAAATAAAAACTTTAAAATTCAGTGATCCTAGCAAAACAAATAAAGACTATTAAAAAGAAAAGAGAAAGCTTTGGGTGGTCTTCCGATTAAACACATGCTTCTTAATTTCCACTGTCATCCCAAAACAATGAAAACTGGAAAGAAATCACAGTCCATGAAAACAGGAATCCAGGCCTGGGCTTGGGATTAGTTCAGTGGCTGAGCTCTTGCTTAGCATATGTGAGGCCTTGGGTTCAATCCCCAGGATCACAAAAAAACATTTTTTTAAATAAAAAAAAAATGAATAATAGTAATAAATAAAATAAAGTCCAAAGGCCTGCTGAAAAACAAGTCTCAGAAAACATGTCACAAGTCAGAGGCTATTCTTTAAAAAGGGGCAAGGAGGAAATAAGGAAAATAGTAACAAAACAAAACCTTATTCAATGCAGAACTTAAAATTCAATGAAAGAAAAATTAAAATCCCTCCGTACCCCAGCCCCCAAAAAAGATGACATGAAAAACTGAGAGAAAAGCTACAAGAATCAATGGATCAACACAAGAGTTACTAAAGACAATGCAGACGATCTTCAGATAGGAAAAAGAAAGAAAACGAAGAGGAAGGAAAAAAATGAAAGTTCAGGTTTTCCTGGAACTACACGTTTACACACTGAAATGATCAAAGTAATGCTCTGTACATCCAAAACAGAAAGGAACAACAATCATCATGGTGATTTTTGGTATTTAGGAAATAATACAAAGGTCCCAAAAAACTCAGAGAACAAAGACAAATGCTTGAGACACAGGAGGCACCTGGCTCAACAGTAACACTGAAAGCTAGATGACAAGTCCAAGTTCGTTTTCTATATATTTCAACAATGACACTCATTTATAGCTCAGTGACTCTACTTGTTGCTGTACCCATTTCTGGGCATCCCTATAGAACCACATGCCTGGTTCTGACCAAAGGACTACAGTGTGTAACCCATCCCCACTCTTGCACTCTGCTCCTGGGGCAGTAAGAGGGGGACTGCAGGTGAAAGCAGACTAATGCAAAGGAAGACCAAACCATTGCAGACCTTGTGAACTCAAGAAATAAACCTTCATCTCACACTGAGATTCCAGGGTTAATCTGTCACTGCAACACTACCTATTCAATCCTCGATAAAATAGGATGCATCCCTCTCACCATCTTTCTCAGGGACTAGGAAGATGAGCTGTCAAAGCAGGGGAGTAAACAAAGAAACAGAAAACAAGGAGTCCCACTTAGGAATGAGGAGAAAAGAATTTCTAGACTGATGGCACACCTCCTCCTGTTTCAGATCCAGACCCTGCCTTCTGCATCTCCCCAAATGCAGGCCACCCTCCAACAGCCAGCATGACTACAACATCCTCCACAAAGCCACAAATCCAAATGCCCAGATCCCAGGATTAAATTAAAACATCTGGCATCAGGACAAGAAGGCTGCATATACCAGACCCATTCTGAAATCTGCTCATGCAGAGGTGAGGTATATGACTCTGAGCAAACTGCATAACCACTCCAGTCTTTTTCCTTATCCACTGTGTAAGGATGAGGATGGACTACAATCAAGGTCCTGCCAGTTCTAAACTATGGCAATTCTGCAAATGTACAGAACCTCTAAAATCCTAATACAATTCTGGGTTTTGGTACCTGCTTACATATTCTGCCAGTTGGTGATATTTGATAATAATGTTATTCCCTAAATGTTTCCTTCTCTTTTTTTGAACTGTAAATGCAATATCAACAGACAAAAATGACTATTGTCAGAGGAAGTAATATTTCAATCAAAAACAAAATTAAGTTTAACAAACATCATCATTATGACAAGCATCAAATCAAATTTACATAAGGAAAGTTAGCATACGTACATACAAAGTAGTAATTCTACCAATTAGAATACACCTTACTTTAAAACTGAGTTAATGCTGCAGCTTTAACCATTCAGCATGTTAACAGTGTGGTCAAAGTAAGGTCTACCACAAAAATCACCACAGCTTACAACCATAAGCAGAACCAAGTAACTGGCTCTCAGAGGTCTTACAGAATGCTCCTTGTCTAAATAATTCTAAAGATTAAAAGTGAACTACTTGGGGCTGGAGTGATGGCTTAGTGGTTAATGGTGCTTGCCTGGCATGCATGAGGACCTGATTTCGAACCCCAGTACCACATACACAACTAAGTGTTGAAGCAACGAAGGATACATAAAAAACTAAGTAAAAGTGATTTAAAAAAAAAATGAGATACTGATGTTTTATAAAAATGTTATCTAATAGGAGACACATATTCCTCTTCTTAAAATGAGATATGTTAAGCACAAATGTGTATATTAAATATAATTTCATGCTGTCACAAAACTGCCATCTTTAGATGGATGGCCCCTCCAGAGGACCAAACTTACCTGCTGGAAAACCTCAGTATGGCACAATGACCACTAGGGATTAGAATGTTCAGAGGCCACTGAAAGCCAGAGATATCCTGGCTTTCCTTTTCTCCACTACTACTTAAGAATCTGCTTCTGAGAAATAGATTAATCAACTCCCACTCTCCAGGTGTGGTGCCCTTTCAATTACTTTAAGAAAACATTTTAGTGTGACCACCACAAAGACCAATAAAACAGCATCAGATTAGACATCATCAGAGCAGAAAGTGTTATGGAGGTTGAATGCCTAGGAGTTCTCACACCAGCATACTACAATTGGCCCAAAGCCACCTTCCATCCAAATCATCACCAGGGCCAGGCATAACCCACCCCACCTTAGCAGCATGCACCACCATAACACGCCATGGATGCCTGTTTGCTTTCCTCTTTCATTTCTGTTTTTCTTGTCCCTTTGGTCTCACGCCCTTTCTTACATTGGACTTCCTTAACAAGAACACCCAAGGGGTTGCTGATTAATCACAATACTCCTTTTGACTAATCACAGTATATTTGAAACTAATTATTACTATTAGCACTTGTATGTTCCAGGAGTTGGACTAATATTTACATTCATTATTTCACTTAATTTATCACACTAAGAAAGACATTATTATTATTTTATAAACAAAAGTCTTTTTTTAAAAAAAATCTACTCTATAGAACTGAAGTGTTGAAATTCTGCATCCCCATGAGAGACCGCCTGCATCAGCTGCATTCAAAGTTGTCTAGGTCTCTAGTTTGTCTAATTCCAAATCAGTTTTTCCTTCTTATCTAACTCTACATCAGAAAACTAAAAATGTCAAGAAGTTCCACATACCTAAGGTTTTACTTTACTAGGCTAAGTAAACTAATGCCAAGGAAAATGTGCTTTGCAATGATTACTTTCCAAACAAGAAGTAACTACCCTTCCAGAAGTGGGAGGATCCAGGCATCCATACTGTAAGCCAGTTGAGTCAACTCAAATGCCCTGTGGCTCTACACTGAGTGGGCTGTGTGAGCCATGTTTTACAGGGTCTTTGGTTTTGTCAGTGCTATGATTTATTCAGCTGAGCAAATCAGTTAACACAGGGATAAACCAATAAAACAGCCACCAATGGCTTTCTAAGATCTACACATAATGTCTATTTACTTTCATGTGATGAAAACTATATACACTTTTTATACACTAGGTCCCTACTCAGCATCCAAGCCCCATGGGATGTGTTAGAACACAAAGAGGAAGGACTGACCATGGCAGGAATCTTGCCCTCACAGAACATGCATTGGGTGGACACAAGAAAAATTATAGACAGCAGTAAATGTAAAGAGGAAACATGTAAGTGATTACTTGGGATTACTGAAAGTGCCATGAAATAGTCAGAGTTGGCTTCTCTGAGGTGGTGATGCTGGCAGTGAGATCTAAGGAGGAATCAACCACACAAGGAGTCACTCAAGAGCTGAGGGCAAACAGAACCACCATGTCGAAGCCAGGATTAGAACACAAACTGCAGAATGTGAGGACCAGAAAGGCTAGGGTATACTCTGTGGAAGGCAGAAGCAAGCAGAAATTCTGTAGTCTACTGAAGAGTTTGAATTTTACTTTAAATATATACTTCCTGTAACTGTGAGATGGTTTATTACCTGCCCTCTAGCAGAGTATGAAGAATAGCACTTAGTAGAGAGATCTAACCCTACTGAAGGTCACAGAGCTCCAACACCTCCCAACCTTCTCTGTGTGCAGAACCAAAAGCCTAATGACTACGAAAACATCAACAAGACCAACAGCCTCCTACCTGTGAAACAACTGTCCCAAGTAAGGACAATATGCAGTTGTGTGGACCATCAGCAAGGATCCTGAAAGTCATCTTAAGAAAATCATGACCTGGGTCCTGAAACCCTCACTAAGTGATCGATAAACCAGGCGATCGATCACTAAGTGATCGATAAACAGGCGATCCTGTTCCATCTGAGTACAGCAGAACACATGTCCCACAGCTGCTTCTCTTTCAATACCTGAACAATTATTTCAATCGCTCCACTCATATAAGAATGCTTGCCCTTCTATGACGTATGCTGGAATTAAATCCATTCCGTGTGAAAGGAACAAATCCACAAGATTACTTGGGGACCACAAATGTAAGTATCACATCTAAAACTGGAAGAGGTCAGGTCTGAAACAGAAGATTCTCACTTCCAATAAAGAGGGTGACAAACAAAACAGCCAAAGGTGCTCTCAGCTGCAGGTCATTTACTTACCAACCCTATCCAGCAATAAAACAGAATGTACACAAATGTGCTAACTATGCTAGATTTTAAACAGCTTGAGGTATCTGACCTCAAGCTTCCAGTCTGAGTATCATACTTCCAACGTGTGCACCGTCCTGCTTCTCATAACTGCGTATTTTTAAAAGACAATAACCACAAGAAATTCAGAAATGGACATAACATCCCCCCCCTTTTTGGACTGTATCATGACTTCTAAATGAGAACACACAATTTCTTCTATAAGCAAAACAAAACACAAAGTTGTTTGAAAACTGGCCAAAATGGAGAAAACTGGTAGGGCTTGCTTGAAGAGTGGAGTTACACAGGGAGAAGGCCCTTGCTTTCTGTACTCCAGATGAGAGCTATTAAAAAGAATGCCTTCTCAACTTTAGAGCAAGACTGGAGAAAAACATGGGAAGGGGAAATGACTAGGAGCCTGGTCAGAACAGCAGACCTTTTCCACACAACACCCAGTGCTGTGCCAGGCACCCAAATCCATTCCCTGCCACTCCCTGCTGATGGCCTTCCAAGGGAGGGAGGCAGGTGACACCCTGAGGGAGTGCCTCTGGGGGGAGGAGTGGTTTAAGGCCTGTCTTCTACTATAAGGAAAAGGGGCAAAGGGAAAGTACCTGCTTATCAAGTCAGAAGGTATCTAAGGCAAAATGAAAAAAAAAAAAAAAAGCATTTCCAAAGAGACGGTTGAAGAGTTCTAAAAAAAAAAAAAAAAGAGAGAGAGAGAGAGGTTCAGATGAATAGCCAGGTTGATCCTTACCCAGCCTGGAAATGGAAAGCTCTTGCAAACTCCATATTATTACATTCTCCTAAGAACCCCCATCAAGTCCAATGACCAGGGGCAGACATCTAAGACAAGAAAGGAGGGAGGGTGTGGAAGCAAAAGGTTAAGGCCACCTTTTTTCTTTTTTTCTTTTTGAAGCAGGGATGGATCCTTTCCACATCCATGAAGGCAGGACTGAGGAGGAATTAGAATAGAAGGTGGAGTATCAGACTGTACTACGTTTCCTGTGTTTTATCTGTGAAACCTGGTAAACAATGCCATTCATGTTTCTAAATAACGCTGACTCTTCACAGCACTAAACACTATTTAAAATTCATTCATTCAAGTCAGCTAAGCGGATTTCACTTGTGGGAGCTGGTGGGTTAAAAATAAAATCTCAAGGTAAACTGCTGCCTACTGTGGCTGGGCACATCAGATATTTCACCTTGAAGCAGACAGAAGTTTACTTTGTTTGATGACAAATGTATCTTTCTTCCAAGGAGCAGAGCAAATTAAAAGCTATCTGGGAGCGGTCCATGTCCTGATTCACGCTCTCACTGCAATCGGGGAGCTGGGTCCTGACACTCAGCATGCTGTCTTAAGGGTGGACCTTTAGGACACATCTGCTGCACGGAGACCACCACACACCTCACTACGCAAAGCCAGACTCCGGCACCTCTTCCCACTGGCCCTTCATTCCAAACACCGGGGATGGCACCCGACTTTCACGTTCCGACCACACACAGCTGCACACATCCAGAGTTCGGAGCCAGGACCTGCCCCTGAGCGACAACAGTTGGGCTGCAGAGCCACCGCGCTGTACCTCAAGTTACCAACTCCCGAGCGAACCGAAGACTCGGGCCTGCCCGGGTTCCGGGCGCTCTGAAACTCCGCCCGCCTCCGGTCCCGCGTCCGCGGCGCTCGCCCTCCCGGCCGCGGCCTCCCGCCCGCCCGCCGCCGGGGAGCGGCGCCCAGGCCCCGCCAGCCGCCTCGCGCCGGCCGCGGGCAACAAAGGCGGCGGCGGCCGGCGCGCGGAGGCCGAGGGTCGGAGGCGCCGCCGCGGCCGCGCAGGCCTCAGCCCTCCCCGCCGCCGCGCCCCGCCCCGCCGGCCCCGAGGCGGCCGGGCCTCGCCGCGCTCACCCGCGCCAGCGCCCGCCGCGCCCACGGCGGAGACGGCCTCGCAGGGCCCCGGCAGCGACGTGACCGGGCGGCGAGAGCCCCGCCGGCCTCCCGCGGGCCCCGCGACGCTCACCGGCGGCCGCCCGGGCCCGCTCCTCGCCAGCGCCGGCGCGACTGCCGCGCTCGCCCCGCCGCCGGCAGCTCCGCCCCCCGCCGCCTTCCTCCGCCCCCTCGGAGGGCGCGCGGCCGCGTGCCTCTGCCCGAGCCCAGCGCAGCGCAGGAGCCGGGCGCGGCGGTGGGCGGGGCGCTGGAGCGGTGGGCGGGGCGGGAAGGGGTGGGCGGGGCGGGAAAGGGTCGGGGGGCGCGGGCGGGGCTGCGTGCGGCTCGGGCTGCCCTGGGCGCGCATCAGGGCTGCGCGGCGCCGCGTTCCTGCGCCCAAGGTCTCAGCGCGCTCCCAGTGCGCTCCCAGTGCGGGCTGATCCACAAGTGCGACCCTGCGGGGCTCTACTCGCTGCCTAAGGAAGACCCGACCCGCTCCTGTTTCCGGCCGCCTTGCCCTGCACTCATTTTCAGGGAGGTTTGCGGCAAGTTCCCCATTGTTCGTGCCCCTGAATTCCAAGACAGTTGGGTGGAAAGTCGCGCGTTGGTAACTTGAGTCATTTCTTCAGAGAAACGTGCTACTAATGGATTCGCAGCCCAGAAGATTGCATTATTGTCCATGAGAATCAGCAATAATGTTCTTATTTCTCTTTTGATGTTGAGCAATTAAAGATCAATATTCATACCTCAGTAAAGCTGTAGGGAGCATGCATATCATTAAAATCTACTTAAGAATTACTGTGGGCTTTAAAAGTTGCGTTTCTTGCATAGCATGGACGTTTTTAAAAGGAAATTGAAAGCGCAAAGAAATGAGGCTAGGGAAAAAGACATAAAAGGTGCTCAAGTGAGAATTTCTACTGGAATCTCAGCATAACTGTTTTAAAAACATTCAAGTAACTAAGTTCTTGAAAGTGTACAATATGCAATGCTTATAAAAAGCACAAAATGTGGATTAATAACAGAAAAGTTGGATCTTCAGGTCATTGGATCGGTTTTTATAAGTGGATGGTGTATGCAAAGTTGATGTTCTGTATAATTCACCAGACTACTCACTATCATCTTCAGTTTCAACTTGAAATTATTAATAAAACAATACCATTGGAACTACCCTGATGTAAGTGCAACTCAATTCTCAAAAGTCTGATATAGTGAATAGCAAAATGTACACAGAAATAGGATTGCTGGAAATGTCAGCGGTAATAACAAGTAGTAATTAAAAAAGAAGCAAACTTTTCTCATCACCTCTGATATCTGTGTCTTCTTCGGGCTTAAAAAGGGAACAAGCAGGGGACTGTGCAATAGGATCTGGTGAGTCCTCAGGCCATCATGGGCTTAATGCATGATCAAGACCTGGGCTGCAGGTCGGGCAGAGCTGGACTCCATCACAGCGTTGGCAGCTCATGCAGCTATGGAACCTTAAACAAGTTTCTCATTTATAGCCTCAATTTCTACTTTCCTAAAAGAGGAGAGGATAGGTTCTAATATTAACTATATCAAATTGTTTTGACAATTACAAAATATATAAAACCCGCTAGAGGCCTGGTCTGGAACAATTACTACCACCAGGTAACGTGTGGTTTTCAAGCCAAGTGTTACATTAAGCTTTTTTGTATATAGCATTGCCTTTAATTTTAACAATTATTCTGTAAGTATTATCAGCATTGTCACATTACAAATGAGGGAACTGAGGCTTCTAGTATTTAAGCCGTCAATCACTTTCTCAAAGTCACACAGCTGCTACGGAGCAGAGCTGGAATTCAGATTTCAGTCTCTACAACCCTAGAATATGAGCTGAACACTAAATTAAAATAATAGTGATAACTATTAATAATATAGCAACAATTGTAGTGTAGTGATAATAGTGTTTAATATACTCTTGAAATCTCCGTGTTTAGATGAATTCCAAACAGTTGTTGGCTATACACTTATGTTTTCTTCTTGAATGTCTACCACCCAACCCTTCTATCTGTCAGCAGCTCACTATTCCTTTGGGAGAAATCTCTGCCCAACCTACATTCAATACAGCTAATTAGACTCCTCACCAGGATTCACTAGTGAGCGAGTTATGATGTCATCATCATACATGGGAAAGAAAGGGGATCAGATCCACTATAACCTGGCACAGGCACCAAATTGACCCTGGTGCCAGCTCCTAATCGCCAGCTAGTATAACCCTGCTTTGCTCAAGGTCCTGTGTTTCTGTCATTTGCAACCACAAGCGCTGTCCAATAGAAACACTTGCTAAAAAATAGTGACGACCAGGAGTCATACTTAAAGTCTGTCTTCTTAAGAAAGATAAGGGAGTGAAGTTCTGCTCTTCAAAGAGTTTCTAGAGGCAGGAGGACCCTTACTAATCATCCTCAAATCCTCACTCTGCTGTTGGACATCATCCTTGTCTTCAGAGGAGCAGACCAAGATTTCAAAAGCCTTACCCAAAGTGACAAAGTTGAAAGTTGAGTCATGACAAACTGAGGTCCCTCAATCTCAAGTTCTATTTGATATCTAATATTAAACTTCTTTCCTTCTCCCAGAAGGGGCAAAGAGAGGAAATTAGACCTGAGAAAATTAGGCAGAAGCCAAGTGGGATGTAGCATGTAGCCTCCTACTCCCAACTTTTCAAGTATACCCTCTGTGCTAAAAGCACCTGCTGGCACACCACCACCACCAAAGGCTGCAAAGTAAGCAAAATCCAACATCCTCCTCTTCCTTTACTGCTTCCCCTTTCTGTCTCTGAGGTTCAGATGGCTGTCTGTCTACCACTCATTCAGAATCCCCTTGTACAATACGGGCACTGGGTGGAACATGTACCTGAAAGCTTGGTGAGCTTCCTGGAACCTCAGAATGTACCTTTTTTGGAAGGGGTGTCTTTTCAACTGTAGTTGAAATGAGATCATACTGGGGTGGGGTTGGCCCTTGATCTAATTTAATTGGTGTCTTTATAAGTGTTGAGACAGAGGGGCAACCATGTATAGATACAGAGTGCCACTGAGGCAGGGTTGGAGGTTGGTCTGCAAACCAAGGAGCACCAAGGATTGTTCCCAACACCAGAAGCCAGGAAGCAGAAAGGAAGTGCTTTCAGAGAGAGCATGGCACTGCTGGTACCTTGATTTTGCTCTTCTTGCTTCCAGAACTGTGTAACAGTGTTTCTATTGCCACAGCCAACCCAGTCTGTGGGACTGTGTTGTGGCAGCTCTAGGAACCTAACCCAGCCCACCCCATGTGCCTGTTCACTGCAATGAACTCAGTCTCCTCCAAACCAAAGCTTCTTTGGAGGGTTCTGCAATTCCTAAGGTTCCAGTTTGCTGAGACAATACCAGATTGCAGCTGTCTGTCATGACTGTCTCAATTAACAATTGTTCAACGTTCATCTCAAAACTGTTTCGAGCCAGATAGTAAATTCTGTGTTCACCCTGCCTTTCCTGTAAAGTGTCAGATAGCAACTCAGTGACCTGGCATTTGAAGCTGTCTGAAAGGTGGCCTTCCTTACTCCTCCAGCCTCACAGCTCATGACCTCTGTGCATTACATTTCCAGGCCACACTGGGTAGTTTCATCTTCAGACAGACCCAGCCATGCGCCCTAACTTCTGCTTCTCTACCTACTTAGAACTTTCTTCCTTCACATAATCCACCTTGTATTATTTCTGTATGTTCAGAACCTTCCTGATTTTCACCTGAGGGTCAGATCCGCCCATCAGTTACAGTTTTATCTAGGAACTCCCCTCGGACTCCGCCTCTTCTACGACACACTTCACTGCCCTCAATGACAGTATGTCTTCTCTCCTCCTTTCAGCGGATGGTTTGTGTAATTCATTTTCACTGTGTGAATGAACAATACTTTTTCACCCAATACGTGCTCAAGAAATGTTTGATGAATAGATGTCAATATTCTATTCCTCTCTCCGTCTTCTTGAGCATATCCCTGTGAGGAATGGACTCTCAAGTCCTTTTACAGATGCACTTCAGGAGATAGTGGCTGGCTTGTCCTTTGGGAAGCAACACATACCAGCTTTGTGGAGCACAATTATGGAGTAGAAGCTGCTATGCTTATTCTGATCAGCAGCTAGCTTCTGCTAGCTGGGAACATGCTGGAACCAAAGGAGCCTGAAAAGGGGACTTTTAAGACCTGACACAAAGTATGTAGGACTGTGTGGGCCCCTATTTGATAGAAGTATCAAACAGCAGAAAATCGTTGCCAATAAGAGGAACTCTGGCTCAGTGTAATGTTATCCTCTATTTCACATTGAAGACTCCAATTTGTAAATGATTAAAAGAAGCACTTCATTCTTCTGTGCTGTCTAGGACTCAGGATTCTCTGACAGCTTAGGTGGCCTTTTGCTCTGTAAACTAACCCTATTGATACAGTGCAAAAACCAAGCAGATACCCATTAATATGAGGAGTTGATGGCTTGTGTTTGTCACTCTGGAAACTTAGGAAGTATATCCTAAAATAGAGAAGAACAGCATCTCTATGATTCCCCCAATTAATCCAGCAATGGAGGAATGTATTGAAATTCTTTTTTACAATAGAGAACCAGAAATCCTGCGGAGTTCAGGATGGTCTTGAACCTCTACCAAGCTGTCCCTGCTAGTGAGACGTTGGCTGATTGGAAACCCTGTTCTTCAATTCCCCTACGTGGGCTCGCTGAGTTCAAAAGCTGCGGGCCTGCAGCAGTGTCAGCGTCTTTGGGAAAAAGCAAACTTCAACTGGTCTGTGCTTCTAAAGCATCAGGAGAGCACAGCTACCCAGTTCAAAGACGAAGAAGAAGGGGCAGGAGAAGGAGACACTGAATCTCCCGTGACTTGCCTAAAATTCCTTTAGATTTGGAGTTACAAAAGCACAAAAAGCAGCCCTAGAAGCAATAATACTTAAATCTCATCAGTTAACTTATTACCATGTGACCACAGATTACAATCATACTGTTATTTGATTTTTTTGCTTCACTTTTAACTTTCATATCTCACTGTTCCCCTAATTTACTTTTCAATACCTTTCCAAGAGTTTAATTGTAATTTAGATATGTATGGTTAGATATTTCCAAGAAAATTAGATTCCAAGACTAGATTTTGTGTTAGCTTTCTATCACTGTGACAAAATACCTGAGAAAAATCAATTTAAAGATTTATTTTGACTCATAAGATCAGAGGTTTCAGGCACAGTTTGGCTGGCTCCATTGATGTGGGCCCACAGCAAGAAAGAGCATCACAGCAGGGAGCAAAGCAAAACTACTCACCTCCTGGTGATAAGAAAGTGGAGAGGAAGAGAGTGCCAGGGGAAGAGGTGGGGATAAAGTATTGGCTGTCAAGGACTTGCTCCCAGTGACCTAATTCCTCCCACTATGGCCCCTCTTCTAAAGTTTCCTCAAACAATCCATAGTGGCACAGGCTGGCCACCAAACACATGACCTTTGGTGGACATTCAAGGTCCCAAACCATAATGGTCCTCTACCTAAGAAAAAACTTATAACGCAGTTAAGTTATACAGCTAGACTGAGTATTCGATCTTTCTAGGATCGACTACAGCACACATTGTATGTAAGTTATTTTTGTGCATTAGTGGTAGACTCTTGAGGAAAGAGTAGTACCAGAGATAGCCATGCCTCATGCTGAACTCCAAGGAGGAAAGAGGTGGGAGGGCTTACGAAGCCTGAGAGTGTCAGCAATGTGAATAGAGTATACATACATAGACTACCTTTCATGCTAAGCAGAGAAACTAAAGTGGGGGTCATAGAAAAATCAAAGTGAGGAGGGAAATTTCCCTGTAAAATCCCCAGTGTTTAAGTACTGTGTGAGGCAGTATCCCCCAAAGGATATGTTGATGTCCTCACCCCACACTTGGCAAATGTGATCTTATTTGAAAAATGGAGTCTTTACAGATGCAATCAAGTGAAAATGAGATCTCATGGATTAACAAGGGCCCTAATGCACTGACTGGTTCTTATAGGAGGAAAATTTGGACAAAGATATTCAGGAAGAACGCATTGTCATGATGAAGGCAGAGGTTGGGGTGATGTCGCTATATGCCAAGGAAAACAAAGAGGCAACCACCAGAAGCTAGAAGAGCCAAGGAAGAGTTCTTTCTTGTGGTTTCAGAGGTAGTTTGACCCACCATTACCTTGATTTCTGGCCTCAAGCAATATGAGAGAATAAATTTCTGTTATTTTCAAATCACTAAGTTTGTGGAAGCAAATGTTCTGACAAGAGGATTTGAAATAGTGTATGTTTTCAAAATATCTCTTTCATTTCTGAATGGAGAATGGAATGTAACAGGATAAAATCAGAAGTTAGGAAAAGAGTGAGGATCCCAAGTAAGAGATGGTGGTTTGGACTAGGGTAGTGGTAGTGGAAGTAAAGTGAATGGATTTAGTTGGGATTAAGAGTTTGAAAGGTGATTATAACTAATTTAAGGTTCAGAGAAAGGAGTTTGTGATTATAAAATATATGCAGTAGTTTCCTGAAATCCCTTTACGAGTTCCCACCCCTTGAATCTGGAATGACTACTGTGATTCACTTTTAGCCAGAAGAAAGCATCAGTGACACTCCATGACTTCTGATGTTGCGTCATAAAAAGGTGCAACTTCTGCTTTATTTGCTAGAACACTTTCCAGAACTCTGAACCTATATGTGAATAGTCCAAATGGTCTGAGACCGCCATGTTGTAAGGAAGCCCAAACCAAACTCACAAAAAAACAAAACTCACAAAAAAAGACCAAAAATATCATAGAAAATCAGAAAATGGCTTGATTGGCAACTTATGGGAACTCAAACAATTGAACGTCCTACGAAAATATTTGCTACAGAACTAGGAAACTGAAGAACAAAAACTGACACACCCCAGAGTTTACAATACCAAGAGGAAATTATGAGATTTCAAACTTAAAACTGGAGATTGAATTAAAATTTCAGAAATACTGATAGGATTGCAAACTATCTCAACAACTTTAGAGAGTTACCTTGAAATTTGTAGCAAATTTGAAGACATAAGTACTCTTTGATTAAGCAGCTCCACTTCTAGGTGTATATCACCAAGAAACTCTCACATATGAAAATGAGTAAGCTCGCTGAACCACTGATGATAGCAAATGCTTCCAAACATCACATCCAGGGAACAATGTTGAGTCTGCAATTGAATAATGGAATAAATTAAATGAGTCATATTCAAATAAAAAAATGAATAAACTAGATCATGAGTATCAAACATAGATATATGCTAAAGACTTTATTTAATGAAACAGAACTAGTTGTAGAAGAATATTTACAGCCTGATGCCTTATATGTTGTTAGGTTGATTCCAGGCAGCTGGGTGAGGCATCAAGCAGCCCAGGGCACACGAAGGGAACAACTATCAGATGCTGGCAAACAAACCCCAGTGGCATCTCATAGTCACCTGATGACTGATGGGAGTTACCAGCCAATCTCTGAAGGACTTCCTCTGTCCAGATAAAGTCACTGCCCAGCTGGAGCTGTGAAAGGGGTGGGTCCACTTCCCTTACCTGCCCTCACTCTGCCAGCCCGGTGAATTTGCCCCAAGAGCTCTCAAGCCCAATAAAAGCTTTGCTTAACTGCTTTTGGGCCTGACCTTATTCTTACATATGTAGTTTCAAACAAACTAATAATGTTAATTTTATGAATGCATGCATATACAGAAAAGTATATAAACAAGAATTGGAAGGATATACACTTTCAAAATGTCATTTTGGGAGACAAAGATAAATAATCAGAGGGGTCTACAAAAGGAATTTCAACAGTCTGTAATATTCTGCTTTTAAAAATATGAAATAAGGGGCAAGAATGGTGGCTCAGTGGTTGGAGCGCTAGCCTGGCATGCACAAGGGCCCAGGTTCAAATCCCAGCACCACACACAACTTAGTGTTGGAGAAACAAAGGCCAGAAGAAAAGATAAATTGACTCTCTCTCTAAAAAAAAAATGAAATAAAGCAAAATTTAAATATTCTTAAATTTTTGTGGTAGATATACAATGTTCATTATATTAGTCCATGTGTTTTTTTCAGCATGTTTGAAATATTTTTTAAGTTTATACATGTGCGTCAGGCATGGTGGTGCATGCCTGTGATCCCAGCAGCTCAGGAAGCTGAGGCAGGAGGATTACAAGTTCAAATACAGGCTCAGCAACTTAGGTCTTGGGGCTGTAGCAGTGGTTTGGCGGTTAGGGTGCTTGCCTGACATGCGCAAGGACGCAATTTCAAGCCCCAGAACCACATACGCAATGAAGTCTCAGAGCAATAAAAGCCATGTGAAAAACTAAAATAAAAAAAAAATTGATTCTCTCTCTCTCTCTCTCTCACTGTCCCTCTCTCTAAAAAAGAAAGGAAACTTAGGTCCTAAGCAACTAAGAGACACTTTCTCTCAAAATAAAATTTTTTTTAAAAAGTTGGTGGGGGCAGGGACACAGCTCAGTGGTTAAGCCTCTCTTTCACCTATACATGTAAAATTTTTTTAACATCTACATTCTAAACTGAAATTTATTTTTTTTAAAGAGGGGGGGGAGAAGGGGGAGAGCGAGAATCGATTTTATTTAGTTTTTCACGTGACTTTCTTTGCTCAGACACTTAATTGCATGCATGGTGCTGGGGTTTGAACTCACATACTCGCACATGCTAGGCAAGCGCCGCAACCACCAAGCCACCACTCCAGTCCCTAAACTGAAATTTAAAGCTCTTCTCAGTACTGCCCTTGGTATAAAGATACAACTTATTAGAAAAGATACCAATTAGCAACATGCATGTGAGCAGGAAAATTCCTACTTACTTATTTAAGTCAGGTGAAATATAGTTCAGAGCTATTATCTTACTGAATATCCAGAAAATTAAACTTTTGCTCTTATGGAAAAGAGATTTGCTTTCCTTCTCTAGGTTTACACTAGAATCCTGGAGACTCAGGGCCTTCTCAACCTCCTCTCCTTGTCCTTTCCCTTGAAATCCTATTGCTCAGGAGTAAGTGGCCCCTAAAAAGCAGTCATGGAGGTGGGATTCTTTGCTGTTTGGGGATCCTGGGGTGTAGCTTCCTTTTGTCTTCTTTGCTCAACTGTTGCACCTATCTTCGGTCATTTCTACTTTTAACCCTTCTTGTTTGTGATCCCAGAGAAGAGACAGTGCCTTTTGATAACCAGGAAGACGCTAACAGGCCTGACTTGAATAATAAATGTTGTCAGGGAAAAGTGGTTCTCTGCCTGAGGAGGTCAGATTCTGTCCATTCGTGTCTGTACAGTTAGGTATGGCGAAGTCCACTTACGCTACAGAGAATGAGCTTCCCGTGAAGGTCCAATAATTTGAGTCTATAAAACATGGAGACATTAGAAAAATTAACAAGAGGAAAGACAATAAATTCATTAACATGCAGCTGCATGGGAGTCGTGCAAAGTATGAAACTCAACGAACAGATGGTTGAAGCTTAAACACTCCCTTTGTAGTGGGGACTGTAGGCAACTTGGAAGAAGGGTAATGACCTTTAGGGGGACCCATGGGCCTGGAGAATAGACAATATCCTGGAACAAAGTTCACGCAGGCTTTGGGTATGCTGACAGCTCTAGCCTTTCTTCCTGTGTAGCTGATCTCCCAAGGATCCAGGATAGGTCTTTTGGTAGATAAGGGATCCTCAAAGAAAATCTTCTTCCTGTGCTTAGGAAGGGAAAGTGGAACTAGAGATGGAGGCAAGAGAAGCGTGCAGGAGATCTGAGGGGCCTTGGATTCCTTTGGTTTGAAACATTTAGTATGCCAACGTGTAATACGTTGGGTATTG
Source organism: Aplodontia rufa (assembly GCA_004027875.1). Taxonomy (NCBI): domain Eukaryota; kingdom Metazoa; phylum Chordata; class Mammalia; order Rodentia; family Aplodontiidae; genus Aplodontia; species Aplodontia rufa. Next base: position 17,857 of record PVKS010019164.1, read on the forward strand.
TTTTCTAATCCATAAAAAACAAAAAGATAGCAGAGTCACAGGGCAAGACCAAACACGGAGCCCATTTCATGTTAAAGAAAACCTGAGCTGGATGGTAGTTACAGTCAAAAATCAGATTTTATTCAAGCACCGCTAAAACAGAGGAAAAGAGACCTCAGTATAGAACTGGACTCCACTCTAACAAATGGAGATTTATAGCCAAAGAACAGGGTGGGATCAGCAGATTGGAAATTACTAAGAAAAAACACCAGGAGTAGGGGAGACAGTGGCTAATCCGGAGTATAGTGGTGGGAAGATATGATAATTTTCCTCACCCAACGCTTCTATTAAAAAAACAAACAAACTAAGACATAAAAAATATTTTAAAAACCTTATTTAATCAAAGCTTTAAATGATATGGGACATTTCAGAAATGAAGATGCAACCAAATTATATTGTTCTATTGTGTGCATGTACCAATATGTAATAATAAACCCCATCAATATGCACGCTGTAACACACCAATAAAAATGTAGAAAAATTATAAAATCGCCTGTATCCTAAGAAAGAAAGAAAATGAAATGAAGATGCAAAGACACAGGGCAAACTATTTCCATGCTTAGGTCAGATGAAGAATGGACAGGTGGATAGAAATGTGATTGGACGAGTCAGCATGGTCTAATGCTAGTAGGCTGGGAAGGAGGGAAACCTTAGATTTTTCTTGGCCTCTATGCAATGTTTCTTCCCCACTCCAGTATGAGCTGGATACCCCTGGAATAAACATCGTCATAGGGGAAGGGAGGAAGGAGAAACAACCCTTTTAGGTTTTATGGCTTGCTTTAGGGAAGAGAAATTCTAGTCTCTGCAACTCAACTTGGGGAAGAGGAATCTGGTTTCTCTGACTGGTTTCGCTTTGGGAGAGGAAAAAAAAAGGCAGGAGAGATACCCCATAAGTTCAAGGTTAATGTCTTTTTTAAAAATCTAGTTCCTTGTATTAATGGAAGGCAAGAGTGACTTTGATTCTGAGGCCCCTCCAATGTCCCTCAGTTCAAACTACCTAGCATGTTAAAGTACCATATTTTGTGATATCTGTTCTGCACCCCAACAACAGGATTCTTGGTGAAGGCAAAGTATTCAGGGTGATCAGACTTCACCTCATGAGAAATTTAATCAGATATACAGGATCAGAGTTCTTTCTAAGATGACTTAACAAGATTCTTGCTAAAACTGAGTGGTGCAGGTTGACAAGAACCAAGGACGTATCCTAAACACAGAGGACTACAGGCCTTGAAGGACTCTGGTTAGGGTTGGATTGAGGTGCATCTATGTCCACATTCATAGTAGGTATTTATCTCATAGGGTTTCTGGGAGGATTAATTGATTATTAGACATACTTAGTCCAAGGAGGACTTATCATCAATCTTCAATAAATGGCAGCTTTTATTACTTCTCTTTCATGGCCCTTATTATGATTGTCATTGTGTAACTGTTTACATGATTGCCATGCATTTTTCTTTCCTTAGACCAAATACAAAAGTGCAAAGGTTTCTGCATTTGCCACTATAAATGTGCTCTGGGCACATGGTGCTGGGCATATTAGCAACGCATACCTGAGTAAATGAATGATTTAATGATGCCATGACATTCATTTTTAAGAAGTATGTGTCAAAATATGGATTTCGCCCTGGACCAAATGATGGTAGAGAAAAAGATTGATGATAAATTTGTTTTATGGTGTTGTTATTATTTCTATTCATGAAATTCCCAGATGTGCTTAGAAAAATTACTGCCAACTTGTGAATGAGAATCTGGATGAGTAATTTATTTGAAGATCATAGATGGAACTAATTAGATAACATTCATTAAAGTTGCCAGACTTTTAAGTGGCTTATAATTTAGTCACTCTGTAACAAACTTTACAACACATGTTTGCAAATAAGATATCTTTTGTTTATTTAGCTCAAGTCATGTTGAAAGTTCCACTTAGAAAAATTTTAGCTTCTGGCAAGACTTTGGATTAGAAAGAGACCATATGTTCAAGGTTACTGACTTATTGAAAAAATTAATTCCTTGTGCTTAAGAAAACCATAAACTGACAATAGTCCAAGTTCTGTCTTAGTCCACTGGGAAAGCTATAACAAAACCCCATAAACTGGGTGGCTTTTAAACAACATAAATTTATTTCTGACAATTCTGGAGACTTAAGGTCCAACACAAAGCTACCAGTAAATTCAGTGTCCTGTGGAAGTTCTCTTCCTGGTTCAAGGTTAGCTGTCTTCTTGCCTTGCTCTTCTATGGCAGAAGAGCAATGGGCCTCTCTGCAGTCTCCTTTTCAAGAGCACTAAGCCATTCAAGAGGGCTCCTTTACCACCCGATCACATTCCAAAGGATGTACCTCCTCACATCATCACACTGGGGATTAGAATTTCAACATACGGATTTGGCAGGGACACAAACATTCAGACCATAACAAGTAGTAAAAACAGATTTTATGCAGGAACTATGCAACAGGGGAAAGAAGACTCAGTATAGAACTGAGCTCCATTCAAAATCCATCATATATCAGTGGGGATTTGCAGCTAGCATGCAGAGTGGCATCCATGGATGGCAAATTACTGAGAAGAAGCATTAGGGGCAGTGGGTTTTGACAAAACACCTTGACTGGCTTCTTGCTAAAGGTGGGGTGGTGTGACCAGACAGCTTCTAGGGGATAAGTAACATGATTAGATATCAAGTGTGGGGAATTCCTGCCAACTGATGAAATGGGTCTGTGCTGGTCTGTCAAGGATGGGCTAAGTGGAGGAAAGGACCTAAGGGACCCCAAATAAAGTTTGGCTATAGAAACAGCTTTTGTCGGTTATGAAATATTTTCTGTTTCTACTGTTATTTTTCAGAGAGTTATTAACCCAGAGTCATGAACTTCTAGAATGGTGTAGGGGAAAAAATAATTTTTCTTAAATCCTAGTAGGGTTTTTGTTTGGTTGGTTTTTTGGTACTGGAGATTGAACCCAGGGACAATTTACTACTGAGTACATCCCCATTCTTTTACTTACTTATTTATTTTTTTATTCAGAGACAAGATCTTGCTAAGTTGCTGAAGTTGGCCTTGAATTTGTGATCCTCCTGCCTCAGCCTCTCCAGTTGCTGGGAATACAGGTGTGCACCACAACATGGACTCCTCATAGGTTCTTAGAATGGACCCCTGTAGCAAGAGACAGATTAACAAAAGAAGAGCAAATGAAGCTTGTTTGAGATACCTAACGAACAGGTAGCTCTGAATTCTGGCTTGTACAGCATCTTCAACAAAGAAGCATGAATTTTTAGAGAAAGGAAAAGCACTCAGAGTCTCCATGGGGGGCAATCAGGAGAAGGCAATGACCTGGCACAAAGGCAGGTGAGTTAAGCTTGTTAATGTGGATTCCTTTGGACCAGCTCCAGGCCCATAGGATATGCCAAGGTATGCCTAGTGGAAAACCTCTGTCCCCTCATACAGAAGGGGTGGGAGGACATTTTTTTTTGTCTTTGTATGTCTATATCCTGTTTTTAGACAAAATGAGGGAAAGTTTTAGGCGCATAGAGCTTTCCTGCATCTGATTCTTCCTAATTGCCTTCAACTCAAAAAATCCTTTCTATGTAGGGGTGCATACTTTGTTCTTCCACATTTTTAGCAATTGTGTCAAGGTAACTATCTTACAATTTACTATTCACATACATTCCCATGAATGAAACTAATCACAGACTATGCAATATTTTAAGTCAAATGAAATCTGGGTTTATTCCATTACAGAAAAACTAATGTTGGGGGACAGACATTGAGAATGGAATCATGTGGCATTACTTCCCTTAGCGTGCATCCTTGAGTACATGTTTGTAAGGAGTGATGCTTAGAGCTGCCAATCAAAGATCACCAAAGCTTTTAGATTAAAAGCAGAACTTCTATGGAACCAATTTTACTCTCTTCTATTTGAGCAGTCTGGGAAGTACTGGCCATTGGAGTGCCACTGCCCAGCAGTCAGAAGCAAGCCTTTGCAGCTGGTAGGTATAAATACCCCATCCTGAGACACACCTCATCAGCGGCTGGCCTCCTGGCTTCAGTTCAAAGGCCCCTCTGAGGAGTATTGTGCAATGTTTCCAGTGAGTGGCTTTCACCTAGGACACGTTTTAATGTCTCTTGGCTCAGAGTTTTGGTTGAGGCTGGGAACAACAGGTGGTAAGAACCTTTGCATTGGGTGCTGGAGTGTCTGTACTGGCTTGCAGAAGGGCCATTGAAAACCTGCTCTGCCCAAGCGAGCTATCCCATCTAGCTTCAGGGAAGGAGAAAGAAGGCACCCTGTGGGCCTGTGTCCCATCCTCCAAGCAGAGAGACAGAGTTGTTTTCTCCTCATTTTAAGTCAACCAATAAGAATTTTCCAGAAAACCAAACGAGAGCTTGACCGGTGCCTGGATGCTGGAACACTGCAAGGCCTGGCGCCCACCGTATTGATCAAGGAAGTGGCTCCTCTCCTGTCCCACAACTGGCGATCCCTGACATTCGAGACAATCCTTTAAAATCACTTCTCTTTGCCAAAGTCTGGATTTATTTTCTTATTTGCAGTGGACCCGGTGAGAGGAGGTCACCACCTGCCAGGGACGATGGGGCTGAGGGCCAGTGACAGCATATGCTGAATCAAGAGAATCATAGGTGAGAGGACCCAAAAACGATTTGGGAATGGGGAGCCCTCAAGAAATCCAAAGGCATCCCATGAGGACAGAAGGGTCAGCCCTGGACATCTGCTCCTCTGCATCAGATGACAACGATAATACTGGCAAGAACTTTCTGCCTGTCACCATTCTTGTCTTTTTCTGATGTGTCTCAGAATACTAGCCAGAAGGAGCTGGAGCCGTGGCTCAGGGGTTACGGCGCTTGCCTTGCATGTGCAAGTACGTGAGTTCAAACCTCAGCACCACGTACGCAGCGAAGTCTTGGAGCAACAAAGGCCATGTGAAAAACTAAATAAAATTGTTTCTCTCTTTCTTTCTCTCTCTCTCTCACTGTCCCTCTCACTTAGAAAGAAAGAAAGGAAGGAAGGAAGGAAGGAAGGAAGGAAGGAAGGAAGGAAGAACTAGCCAGAAAACACAGAGTAAGGTGGAGGAAGAAAACGGGGGCGGAGAAGCTGACCACATTCCTGTCTTCCAAACCTGAAGGGAAACATTTTATATTGAGTGACAGTTCTGAGTTTTGATACTATAATGGAAGGGACTGTTTTAACATCTAAGAGATAAGAGAGTATTTTCTTACCCAACAATGCCTGGAAAAGCAAAGGATCTCTCATCTCAGATCTCAGGAGAGAGGACATTTACGTCCACAGGATGGTTTTGATGAGTCAGTGTTAGAATGATGTTTATTTCTCAACAAATGCCTGTGTTTACATACAAGAATTCCATAGTACCACACATCATCAACTGTTTTCTTTTTGGGTAAAACGAGAAAGAAAGAAAGAAAGAAACAAAGAAAGTGAAAATACTAATCATAAGGATGAAAATCAAGCTTTTTTCCCCATTCACTGAATTGATATTGAATATCTATTTTGAATTCAGCACTGGGGAGCCACAGCCATGTTTTCCTGGATGTTGTGGGAGATGACCGGGATGGGGAACATTTTGTGTCAACTTGATCAGGCCTAAAGGTAGAAATGGTATTCTGGGTGTGTGGTGGAGGTGTTTTGGCATGAGATATACATGTTAGTTGGCAGACAGCCAAGTCAATTGCTCTCCCTGATCTCCATACTACGTGAGCCAATGCCTTATAATAAATCCCAAAGCAGTCAGGCATGGTGGCTCATTCCTCTGTAATCCCAGTGGCTCTGGAGGCTGAGGCAGGAGGATGGCAAGTTTGAGGACAGCCTCAGTAATTTAGCAAGGCTCTAAGCAACTTAGTGAGACCCAATCTTAAACTAAAAATAAATAAATAGCGGCTGGAGTGGTAGCTCAGCACTTGCCTGGCATACATGAAGATGCATGTTCAAACCCCAGCACCATGCACACAATGAACTGTTGGAGCAATAAAAGCCACATGAAAAATTAAATAAAACTGATTCTCCTTCTCTTTAAAAAATAAATAAATAGATAGATAGATAGAAAAGGACTGGGGATATGACTTAGAGATAAATTAAACCTGGGTTTAATCCTTGGTGTTTAAAAAAAAAGTCCCAGGGCTGGAGCGGTGGCTCAGCAGTTAAGGTGTTTTCCTGGCATTCACAAGTACGTGAATTCAAACCCCAGCACCAAGTACACAACAAAGTGTCTGAGGAATGAAAGTCACATGAAAAACTAAATAAAATTGCTTGTCTCTTTCTCTCTCTCTCTTAATTTCCCATATTTCTTAAAAAAAAAAAAAAAGTCCCAAACCATAAAGAACCCAGCTAAGCTATTTCTAAATACATATCTCTGAAACTATGAGAAAACACATTTTTATCATTTAAATCACTGAGTTTGGATGGTTTTACAAATGAAGAAAAGCCACAAGGAGGTTGAATGACTTGCGGGATGCAGTGCAGCCGAAGGTGGCCACAGCAGCCCCTGCCTCATGTTGCCAGCCTTGCACCCCACTTCATGCTAAGCCTCTGCCACTTAAAGGCGAGGCGTGGAGCTCGGTGGGGGATGAATGGGACTTGTAAGTGCCAACAGGAGCACCAGTGTGCCCACCCAGAAGCTTCTATTTCATTGTGACTTTTTTCAGAAAGTCAAAACGAGTTTATCTTCAGAGCAGGACTTAGTCTGTGTTTTTTGCTATAACAAAATGTCCACATCTGGGTTCTTCATGAAGAAAAGTTTATTAAGCTCACAGGTTTGGAGGCTGAAAGTTCAAGATCGGTGTGGCTGTGGTGAAGGCCGCACAGCGATGGCATCACAATGGCAGAGACCACGTGGAGAGACAGCCAACCCTGCCTGCAGGCCCAGGCTTGCTCTTCTCACACCAGCCGCTCACTAAGGTCCAAAGCCGCTACATTCATCCTCCCGAGCATACTATGCAGGTGATCTGACCACCTTCCAGGAGGCCCACCTCTTAAAGTCTCCACCACCTCAATACCACCACGCTGGAGTCCAAGCTTCCAGCACACTCAGAGCACACCACAGCAAGCAGATTCAGCTTCTCAGCAAAACGGAGCAAGACATACTTATGACTTTTTTACCATGAAGGTTTTGTATGTATCTCACCCTAATCAGACACTGATAATAATTCAATACTTTTTTGGGGGAGAAAGGTACAGAATTTTCTTATTCAGATTTTCTTCCATTGATATTAACTTGGACTGATTTGTAATGGATCAAAGGTTTAATTTAAATAACCTAATGAAACATTAAGAAAGTAATATTCTGCATTCAATCATGAAGATTCCAAAATATATAAACTGCTTAACTTCTTAACCCCACGTCTTTGTACGAAGAAACTCCATGACATCACCGTAACCCTATTGCTGCGTCCAGTTACTGTATTTTCTAGGGATGAAATGACCCACCCTTCAAATGAAAAAAAATGGGTGGGCAGCCAAACAGGTTTGCAATGCTGTCTCATCCCTGGACTTTATGATCAAGAGGAGTTGGGAATAGCTGTAAGGTACAATTAACTTTCAACTTTATATTAATAATTATCACAACACATAACTGCTAAGTCAGCCACCTATATGCCTCCTTCTTTCTTCTTATCTCCTGCATTGTCACTATGAAAAAATACAACTTCAAATGAGACACAAGTAGGACAGGCTGTGTACCAACTTAAAAGCACTTAGAAAATGACAATTCTCTATTATCTAGATAAATAAATGCACACCTGCCAATAAATGCCTATTGCATATTACATTTTCATTGGCATGGAGTGCATGCTTCATTACTATAGCAAGCTAACTAAAAGCGGCCAATCGGCAATTTTGATTAAGATCTTCTGGAAGAATTTCTAGTATATTCTCCCATCTATATAAACTCAGGAAACTCCAGCAACCACAGGTTTTAGCTGGAAAAACTAAAGTAACCAAGAGAGACCAAGGGAGCTATTAAGGAAACATCAGCGTGATTCTGTCATTGACTATTTTCAGGTTCAATTTTGTTGGAAAACTATTCTATGGGGGACTATGGAAAAAACAGTGTAGTCCAATTACCCACCTTTCCTTTTCAGAGGACTGCTGTCTCAACTCCCACCGGGTTACCACTGGAAATATAATATCTCTCACCTGAGTTGCTGATAAGTATTGACTGGCAGCTGGATAAACATTTTATTTTTGATAAATCCCTGGTGTGTGTTTAGTTTTTATTGCTGGCTGTTATAGAGCAATAGGTTTAGCTTTCAGGAAGGCAAAGAGTACGCCCATTACGTGCATAGATCTGGAACCAGACAAGAATGGATCTGAATAGAAGTTTCTCACCCTGACCCCTAGGCTGTCCCAAGGCCTCCCTGCCAGCGAGGGCAATGTACCCTCTACAGTGCTACTGCTGTGTCATACCAACAAACAACAGAAGTCTCAGATTCCAAATCCAGGCAGGAACATGGCAAAAATGTTCACCCTAAACATTTTAATTCAGTGTAAGGAAACACAGAATTCAGACACTTTCTGTGAAATGAAATAAATTTCTGCTGTATTTTCTAGAACTTAATTACCACCTCTTGTTTAGTATACACTTTCATATAGCTTGTTATTTTGAAAGCGGAGGTATGATCCATAAAATTACTAAAGTAGAAATGCAAAACTTAATAAATAGAAGTTTAAATTATAGCTGAAATACTGTTATTAATATTTTAACAGCACTGTTTCCTATTTAGAATAACCCATTGTGTCAGAGTGTTTTGGCTGGGTTTTTGTTTTGTTTTTTTAAAATCTGGGAATGGAAGAATCCCAGTGGCATTGCCCTTCCTAATATTCAGTCCCTTACATCACATGCTTATAAATTGTCAGATTTAAAAAAAAAACACATCTTGCCAATCAGAGATGATACAATAATAAACTATTTCCTAAGCAATTACTCCAAGAGAAAAAAGAAAAATTTCAAATTATCTTATATTAATTCATACTCCATAAGCTCAGAATTTTCCTTTTTTTTTTCTAAATTCACTAAAAATAAATGAATAGTAGGCAACATTTTGGCAATTCATTTCAGTTTTTCAAATTAGTGGAAACAGACATATTGAAACTGTTTTCAGTTCTAAATAAATTTATTCATACCAATAGCTAGCTGAGCTGAGAAACCTAGGTAGGTTATTGAAATACTTATGTGGGTTATTCTTAATGAAGATATTAATATGCTCTTTAAAAGAGGTTAATATGTGTCCAAGACTAATTTGCTTTATCATTTTCAAAACAAATTTAAAATCATAGAATCTGGAAAGAATATTTGCAAGTGTGTTTTTAGAACGTATGAATTAAAACTGTAAAATATCTTCCAACTGATTTTCAAAGCCACCCCTGAGTTCACTGGAATCCTTTTCATTTCTTGCCAGTGTTAAAAATTTCTAGTTATTGGAAATATGATCAGAATATAAGAAAACATAATTTACTATGTATTTAAAAATTAGAAAAGCCCTATCACCAAATTAGAGAAAATAAAAACTCCTCTCAAGACCCAAGTCATTCTGTAGTCATGCCTCATTTTGCAAGTATTTGCAAGATGATATTCCAGACTCTGGAATGATCCCCTCAGGAAACTGGTTTCATTATAACTATGGTAAACATTCCTAAGAGAATTTCTAGGAAAAAAGAATAACTCTAAACCCTAACCCTGGGAGGCTTTCTGGGTTTATGACGAGGACATCAGCGTCCCGCAGTCCACAGGGAATACAAACACGGTTCAGCTCCATCTTGGAATGCTTAGTCTTGTTTTCTTTGAACTTGAGTTTTGCTAACAAAAGTCTCCTTGGATAATGGAGCATGCTCTGGGGCTTGGTGATTTAGTTCAGGGCCAGCCTTCCTAGACAGGGTCTAAATCCCTAGCTCCATGCACCCTGGCTTTCAGGAACTCACCTGTTCCCTTGGCCCCTGCCTGCTATCCACGTGGGCACTAAGCGAGAGAGTCTGGGTTAGAAGTACCTGTCCACAGCCTCTTGGCAGGAGGACATGGCAGAAGCAGCCCCCACCTCAGGCTTTCAGCACCATGGGTCATTCATGGTGGTGGGCAGGGCAAAGCTTTGCCCACCTGTTTGAGATACCTGCCATGATCCTGAACAGAAACTGCATTGCTCGTGGTGATCCCTGGGCAGTGTTGGCAGGCCAGTTGGAAAGGAGATGCTGCCTCAGCTTCCCAGCCCCAGCCAGGGCAGGGTGCACGGATTTGCTGGGTAGGGAGTTAGGGAAGTCGGGAGGGAGTGAGGATCCAGCAGCTGGTGAGGTGCAAGCCACCAGGTGTGGGGCAGCCATTAGGAAGGCCTGCACTTGCTCACAATTGTCCTGCTGTCCACGGAAGCATTGAATTAGCACAAAGCAAAACACCTTCAGTGGTGAAGAGGCAGAATCTTTGGTATAGGTACCATTAAAATAATTTGCTTTTTTTTTTTAAGAGAGAGAGGTGCAGTGAGAGAGAGAAAGAATCAATTTTATTTAGTTTTTCCACATGTCCTTCGTTGCTCCGAGACTTCATTGTGTATGTGGTGCTGGGATTTGAACTCAGGTACTCGCACATGCCAGGCAAACTCCATAACCACTGAGCCAGCGCTCCAGCCCCTAATTTAGCATTTTCAAGAAACATGTCACCCTTAGCAATTGTTTCAAAATTCCATTATTTATTTATTTGGGGGCAGGTACCAGGGATTGAGCCCAGGGTTGCTTAACTGCTTAGCCACGTCCCCAGCCCCTTTTTCATTTTTCCTTTTGAGACAGGGTCTCACTAACTTGCTTAGGGCCTGAGTCTGGCTTTGAACTTGCAATCTTCTGTCTCAGCCTCTGGAGTCCCTGGGATTACAGGCTTGCTCCACCACGCTCAGCAAAAATTCTGTTATTGACCGATAAGTTTTTCAGTAGAATCAGCAAATTTTGTTTAGAAAAAACTAGGTGGATCCCTATGGAAGGGGACTGTCTTGATTTAAACTGATGACTGTGCTGTTGATCCTCTGTTGGAATCCATCCTCATCTCCGCCCTGTTCTGCTGTCTGTGGAAGGCAACACCAGGGGCTTCCTCATCTGCTGGTGCCCAGGTGTGTCCAGCAATGTTAGTGAACTGTGCGTGATGGAAAGGCTACATCAGGAGGAATTCCAGGTGCTTCATCCTCTTTGCTCCCTCTTTGCTGGGTGTTTGGACAGAGCCTGACTTCTTAGCTCTACGTCCTGGTGAAGTGCCCCTCTGCCACACTGTAGGGCTCACTAGTACCATTCCTTCCTATTGCCACCTCAGCCTGTGGGTGGTAATGGCTTCCCGCTGTGCTGCTTCCTGGTGCTTCACTATTGCTTGTTAGTGTCCTTCTCTCTGTGAGCCCCTTGCCTAAGCTTCCTTTGGCAGAACCTTTTGGGTCTGCCTTCTCTTTCTGCCAGGGCCTGATCTCGATGGAGCACGAGTACCTTTCCTTTCTACAATGTCTGAGTGAATGCAATTCTGATGGGCAGCTTGGAGACCTTTCACTGGAGCACACACTTAAGAACACACTCATTTCCTAGCTACGTCCACACTCTGGTGGGCTGGCAATGTGATCATTTGGGCATACTGGACACCATTTCCAAGAATTTGTTTTCCTCTCTGTTTCTGTTTAGGGTGGGCCAGAAGAAAGACTTTTTTTTTTTTAAAGAGAGAGAGAAAGAGGGAGAGTGAGAGAGAGAAAGAGAGAATCCACTTTTAGTTTTTAATTTTTCATCTGGTTTTCGTTGCTCCAACACTTACTTGTATATGTGGTGTTGGGGTTTGAACTCTGGTCCTTGTGTATGCCAGGCAGGCTGATACCACTTAGCCACCGCTCCAGCCCCCAACAAAGACCGTTGAAAAAGGGAAGCGGAGTCACTTCCAGGTTCAGAAGATCTGTGGAGAGGTGTGAGATTCTACGGCAGGCAGCGCATGCCTGTGGTTGTTACCGCCTCGGTGGGCTGGGGAGTGCCTGGACCTGCAGCTGCTCCACATCCTGTAGCTTCTCTGATGCCTGGGCTAGGTCTGTTCTGCTTCTTCACCAGAGTGACCGCGTTCCTGCCAGGTGCCCCCATCATCACCTTGGGGAGCAAGGAGGGAAATTTCATTCTCACCAGGTTTCAGTCTGTCTGTGTGAGCTCCAACTCAGGTCCCTAGGTTCCCGTTTCTTTACTCTCTCTACTTCCCATCCAACTTCCCACCCATGGCCCTGAAGGCTGAAGGTCACATGCCAGGCAAGAAGATACCAGCAGACACTTCCTCACTGGTTACCACGACCGGGAGGTTGATCCCGAAGGTCCAGTAGCATGGTCTGTGTCTGCCTCTGTCAATCCTTGGCAAACTTACACCACCACTCTTATCTACCCATTTGTATGTATCTGATATGTTCAAACACTTTCTATTATTTGTCTTTCTCCCTTATTAATGCCATTTCAAGAATAATTTCAGAGCCTCATTACCTTCTAAAATATCTTAGAGAAACTGTGAGATCATATTCACTTTGAGAACATAATTAACTAATTAATGTCAATCCACATGCCTGCTTTGAGGCCATTAGCATCCCCACAGAGGCTGAGATTTGGAAATTAAAATTCAAATTAGGTGGACTTTCTTTTTGTTACTTCTCAAACTATTGTGTGATGATTCTTTAGTTTCTATAAAAATATTTTAAAAATCATTCCCTTATACATTTTAAATGACCTCATTTTTTAATCCATCTTTACCTAGTTCTTTTTCTCTTTCTCATTTTCTCTTTAGTTGTATGGATATCAAATTTGGTCAGGAAATAGGTGTTATCAAATTATTTTATTAAATCACTCCTAGTAAGCAACCTCTTTGAATTCCAGAGTGTTAGCTGTAGAAAATAAAGACCTTCATATATTGGACCAATAAAAATCTCTACCCACTCATCTGTGGAGGTTGGGACTAGACCCTGGCCAGTGAGAAAGTTGGTCCATTATCATGTGTTAAATCCGGATAAGATATAATGCTATACAACATAATCCTTTTTTAGAGATATGGGGTGAAGGGGAAGGGAGGGATAAAGGTGGGTAACTGGGGGGGGCACTCCTGGGGGTAATTGTAATATCCAGAATCTATACACATTTCATATTATTTTGTTAAAAACTTGTATGGTTGTTCAAAAATAAAAAAAAAATTTTTAAAAATCTCTACCCAAGCTGTTTCTGATTATGACATTCACGCCAGACACAGAAAACTATTCCACATTCTCCTCATATCAATTTTTTATTATTTGAAACTCATTATCATGCCATCCACATCCTTTGTGTGTGTGTGCTAGTGAAAGGGTACTAATTAAATTTTTGTATGTTATAGAAGTGGCTGGCTTCAAAATTTCTCTTATATTGAATTTTATTCTTCAAAGTTAATACTATAACTTAGATATGATATAATATCCCTATCTAATAGGAAATATGACATAATTTTAGATAACTTTTAGAACAAATTGCATCAGGACTTTTTTTGTGACTGTCTTTGCTCTTGTGGCTCTTTTAATATTATGAACCCTATATGATTAAGGGAAAAAGTTTATTTTCATTAAAAAAAATGACCAGGCTGTTATAAGAAAAACAAGACCCTTGTTTATTTAAAAAAAAATGCAAAAGAAAAAAGCTAGAAAATTTTTTGGATTTTTTTTTTTTCAGAGCTGAGGATCAAATTTGGGGCCTTGCGCATGCTAGGCAAGCGCTCCACCACTGAGCTAAACCCCCAGCCCCCAAAAGCTAGAAATTAACTGGGTAGAACAAAGCAATTATTTGAGAAACAACTATACTTTAAAAGTCTTTTCTATTCAGCAGCCTGAAAAATCTTATTTGATGTAACCATTAAAAATTGACCATATTCACTATGTGAACTACCCTTTAGATATAAATAAGAGCATTCATATTAATAAGAACATGCATTACCTTATTTAATTAAATGTCACCCACAATGGAACTCATCAATCTGAGAGGGATAATGGACTTGCATCGTTAGACCATCACAAAGGCTAAGCCAAGACTTTCTTCTAATTTTAAAAAACATTTTCTAAATTAGATACGCATATTAGCATAGTTTCATTTTGGTTAGAAGATGTTTATTTTTAAAGTAATTGGCATGGAACAATGTTCTCTTCCACTCATTTTATAGTCCTTTAGCTCACTACAAAGAAATGAAAGGCATAGTCAGTGATTTCCTGAGCTGGAGTGAAGTTTGTAATTAACAAAGTTTTCTTAGATGTGCAAGGGGAAAGAAAGAAAGAAATTCATAGGAAGGTCATCTGACGCTAACTAAACTTCCTATAGTGAGATCATTGATTTCATTTCTACAATGTAAGTTCCATAATTTCCTAAAAACAGGCTAGTATGATAAGCGATAACACTATAATATTACCTAGATTTAAAATACAGTAATTACCTCTATTTTTAAAAAATGTAAAAGAAGCAGACAGCAATTTCTGTTCTGTTTTCACTGTGGAGAAAAAGAGGAGGAATAATTTGCCTTATGAACTTCGTTCCCTGCTTTATGTAATAATTATTGGACATTTTAGAAAAAAATCTACGTTTCAGTAGATGAAGAAAATTACCAAGTTGCTAGTTAGATACAGAATTCCATCAAATAAAAGGTAAAGTGATCATTTTCTCTCCAGGAAAACACAGTAATTAAATAATCCTTTTCAAATAGAATTGATGCAGTTAGTTTTTGAATTGATGTAAGTTGACTTTAGTATTTTCTGTTTTGTAACTTTGGAATTACCATTTTATATATTGTAATAATTTTTTTAAAGAGAGAGAGGGACAGTGAAAGATACAGAGAAAGAGAGAATCAATTTTTATTTAGTTTTTCGTGTGACTTTCCTTGTTTCTTTGACATTTTGCTGTATATGTGGTGCTGAGGTTTGAAACTGTGTCCTTGTGCATTTCAGGCAAGTGCCATAACTGCCAAGCCACTGCTCCAGCTGGAATATGTGATAATAATCAGCATATTATTTCCCTCTGATTAAATTCATAAAATTCTGCCCTATATTAAAATTCCTTATATAGTCAGTTTCAGATCCATGGGATGATAGCTCTTTAACTCTTAATATCTTAAAATAAACAGGAAGAAACAACATGTAAATGCATCACTATGAGTACATTTAGATGTCGCCAGAGTCTCAGCCACATGCCTCACTGCATTGGTTTTCAGAAGCACTAACTCACAAAAGAAATTTGGGGACTTGTACTACAGACTGATTTTTTTCACATGAATTCAAAGACAAAGATGATGCTGTTTTCCGTCTAATAAAATGTGCCGCCAGAAACATGTCTTCAGTGCTCTAAGTTTATATAAAAATATTCATCTGACTTTTTCTCACATGTATTTTACTTGTATGAAGTAATGCTAGGTAGACTCCATTGCATGGATTTTTACTCGTGAACAGAGCTACATTGTGAGAATTTTAACACAGATCAATCTATTCTCAGGATTGTCTACCATGAAATTACGGATTGATCCCTTTGGTTGTACCCTGTTAACTGACTCCTCCTTTCTATTTAGGTAGATTTATAGACCTATCAAATATCACAGAAAGATCGTAATGTTGAAACGTTGCTTAATAAGGCTTTACAGTCTGGGTTACAAACTAATGATGTTAGCATTTTAAAAGCAGGGGTTTGGAAAGTAGGACTGACCTAAACATTTTGTCCTTTAAAAAATTACAAATCCTTTACAACAATGAGAATTTGTCCAAAATCTCTAAAAATTAAATAACACAAAGCTTTCATTTAGAATTAATCACATATTGCCATTTTTTATGTTATCATGCTTCTATAGAATCCATCCACCATCAAAGCACAGTAGAAATTTAGAAAATTTTACATAAACAAGCATTACAAGTCAATATCTGACTTTCAAGATAATTCTCCCTAAACATATTTCATGTTCACTGTTTCAACACAGCTGCGTTTGTTCCACTGATGAATGAGTGGCTTGATCTCAGTCATCCGCAAGCCTCTTGAAAGGCACGCTGGTATCACAAGGCTAGCAGGGGTTCACCAAACACGTGTGTGGCAACATTAACCTTATTTCTTGTGTAGACACTATGACTAAAGGAGAAATTAAAGGGCATATTGTAGACCCAAGGAATTTGGACTTGAGACAAGCATTTTTGAAAGTCTCTTATAAGACATCTTTGAGGATTAGATGGAGAAATGTTAGCTGAAGGAAAAGACAGCCCCATAGATTAAGCCCTGGATGAACGCTCATAGCAAAGAAATGTCAAAATGGCCATCATCAAAGGTAAGCATTGTCCTTGGCCCTGCACCCGTCAAATTTATTTATTTATTTATTTATTTATTTTTTAAAGAGAGAGGGACAGTGAGAGAGACAGAGAAAGAGAGAAACAACTTTATTTAGTTTTTCACATGGCCTTCGTTGCTCCAACACTTAGTTGTGCACATGGTGCTGGGGTTTGAACCCGGGTCCTCGTGCTTGCCAGGCAAGCACCGAAACCGCTGAGCCACCGCTCCAGCCCCCTGGTCAAATTTATTAATGACTTGAATGAAAATGTAAGGTTCCTTAGATTTATAGCTAGCATAAAAGCTTAATATCTGGACAATCAGGTTGAATTTACTAAGATGGTATTTAACAGTAAATTCTTGATACCTGGTCTTAAAACAAACTGAACGAGTACAGTTGCACAAAATTTAGCTCAGTGATTTTAGTGGAAGTATGAGTCAACTATGAGCTGGGACTCAGCAAAGCCCCACCGCCCTTGAGTGGCATCACTTGAAAAGCGTTATGTCCCGAGTGAGGAAAGCCGTTGACTCCACCTAGTCCATCAGACCCCATTTGACAATTTTCATTTGAGCCTATCAAGAAATTGAGCAGAAAGTGAAAGAATTCCAAATCATATGATATTAAAAGTTAAGTAGGGGGGCTGGAGCGCTGGCTCTGCGGTTACAGTGCTTGCCCGGCATGCATATGTGCGTGGGTTCAAACCCCAGCACCCACGTACACAACTAAGTGTCAGAGCAACAAAAGCCATGTGAAAAACTCAATAAAAATTGATTCTCTCTCTCTCTCTCTCTTTAAGAAAAATAGTTAAGTAAATTGGGAGACAAGAAGGCTGAGGAACTGCAATATCATGGCTTTAAGACATTGAAAGTCATTCACAGAAGAATATGCGTGCCTAGTTCAAAGGGCAACAATGAAGCAGTCTGTATGGAAGAGAAAGCTCTCTGTACAGATCAATGTTCACTTCCAAATGCAGAAGGACTGATGGAATTAGAAAGCCATTCAAATAATTGACTCCGGCTAGGACAATCAACGGATGTTAAAACTAGTAAGAATCAGTGAGAAATAGTATATTCACATGATGCAAAGCAATAACCCAAATTCTGCTATAGCTTGTTCTGAACCCACAATATGGGGAGGGTTTTGCACATTTTTACCTTTTTCTGTATTTTGTTGGTGTAGTATGATTATACACAATGGTGAGATTCATTGTTGCGTATTCACATGTGCACACTAGAGTAAGGTAGTATTTGACCACTATCATTCTCCAGTATCTCCCCTTTCCTTCCCTCCTCCCTCCCTTTTCTCCTTTTCCTCTATTAGTCTCCTTTTGATTTTCATGAATCCGCACCACCACCACCTTTTCCTTTTCCTCTCTAGTTTCCACATATGACAGAGCATACAAACCCTGACTTTCTGGGTTTGGCTTATTTCACTTAATTTAGCATTCTCAGTTCCATCCGTTTTTCTGCAAATAACATAACTTTATTCTTCTTTATGACTGAGTAAAATACCATTGTGTACATATAACACATTTTTTCTTTATCCACTCGATTAATGGACACTTAGGTTGGTTCCATAATTTGGTTATTGTGAATTGTGCTGCTATAAACATGGGTATGCATGTATCTCTATATAATGATGACTTTAATTCTTTAGGATAAACATCAAGGAGTGGTGTAGCTGTGTCATATGGTGTAGTTCCATTCCTAGTCTTTGGAGGAACAAGTCAGTTTTAATGTGATAAGTTATTAGGAAATAATATGATCTAATGTGATTAAAATATTGGGGAACAGTTTGAATACAGTCTATGTTTTGCACTTGCTTACAGATGATTTAATCCATGAGTCATTGTTCTGGCACCTATTTCTATATGCAAACTTCCGGTCTTTTCAGGGGGAATCACTGTATTTACATAGCGTTTATGTGCTCCTTAACCATTATAAATGTGTAAAATTGTGCTACCATTTTTTTTGGAACTGTGTAATTGATGAAGTTTCTGGGTTGTGCTGCTAACCCAATTTCTTCTATAAACCCTGTGATTTTTATTTGCAGTTTTGCATGCCTGATGATTTTTAGTAGAACGTGTGCTGAGTTATGGCAGAATCACTATACCTGCTAATTGCAATGTTTGAAAAGTACCCACCATAGAGCGATTTTGCTCTTTTTGCTTGTATGGGATGATCTCTAATAATCGTATAGTATGTACCTCTTGATAAGGTGCAATGTGATGTACACCCGTAACCTATGAAGTGGCCACAAATGTGTAAATTGAATCCAATCAAGTCTTGATACCTGTTAGGGTTTGGATGCTAAGTGTTTTCCAATGGCTCTCATGGGAAACAATGCAAGAAGGCTTAGAGAAGAAATGATTGGGTTATGAGATTCCTAAGCCAATCAATGAATTAATGCTCAGACAGGGATTAACTAAGCAGGAACTGAAGGTGGGTGGGGTGTGGCTGGAGGAGATGGGTCACTTGGAGTGTGTCTTTGGGGAATATATTTTGTATTTCGCAGGTGGAGCTCTCTCTCTGCTTCCTGATCATCAATGTGAGCTGCTTCTTCTGCCACAACGTCCAACCTCATCTCCAGCCCTGAGAAATGGAGCCGGCCTTCTATGGACTAAGACCTCTGAAACTGTGAGGCCCCAAATAAACTTTTCCTTTCCTAAAACTATTCTTGTCAGGTCTTTTAGTCACAACGGTGAAAAAGCTGAGTAAAATAATATCTAAACAAAATGGGATATATATGTATATATTAACATATAAGACTGGTACAGGATTGTTAACCAGCACAAAAGTTATATTTAATATGAAAACAAACCTTAAAATAAAAGTAGCTTAAAAGATTTTGCCGAATATTGAGGAAATTTGAAAATATATTTGGATATTAGATAATAATAGGAAATTAGTTTTCTAATTATGGTAATAGTATCATGATTATATAGGAGAAATTCCTTTTCCAGGAGATATGCATTGAAATCAAGGTAAAATGTAACATGTGCAAGGTGGGTGTTTACCACACCATTCTTTCAAATTTATGTTTTAAAACTTGAGCAAGAAGTAACTGGAAAAAGCTGATGAAAATAGTATTAAAAACTTAGAGGGTTGGGAAAGCGATATTGATAATGACCTTTCAGATTAAATTGCAATTTTTGTGGTCTAGTCCTACATATATATTTGTTTACTGGAAAAATAGGCTAGTTACTGCCAAATCAATATGCTTGGTATTAAAGAAACACAGCATCCCTTCATTGAATAATGACTTCATGAGATGATATTGGAAGGCTGTGAAGTAAAGAAATGGTTTATTTATGTGTAATTTAAGAAGATAAAATGACTTATAAAGGCGAAAAAATATTCTGAGGAGCCATGGTATTGATGTAAAAAAACGAGCAAATACTTTTGGAAAAATTTGTTAAAACAAACACAAAATGTATGAATATGTTTGTTCAAAATGCTAGTCCAAGGGAAGAATGGAAAGTCTTTCTGCCTGCTAGTCTTCCCCTGGGGGACAATACATCATCTCTGCCACTGTCTTGCTTCTTTGTTACCTCCCTCACCAACAAGAGCATGTCAGGGAAATCACTGTCAAACTTATTTTAAATGAAAAAACAATTTCAAGATTTAATAAAATGGACTCTTTTTGAGTAATAGAAAAGTCAATTTCATTAAAGAAAAACATGTTATGCAGCATCCATTTCTAAGCCTGATTTTACCCTCGTTCCAGCTGCAGGACCAAGTCACAAAGTGTTAAGACGCTACAGTGACCTGCGCCCTGCAGTGCATAGCCACTCTTAACCATGGGTAGGGTTTTTCTTTTCTACACTTTGGCTTCTCTTCAAATCATTACTCTTTTACATTTGTCCCCTCAAAGGGAAGAAAGTACATTTTATTTGTATCAATCTAAGCCCATTTAAATATAAGGTTATCTCTCAAACTGGAAAATCAATGACCCATATATCAAAATTACAAGACAAATTGTCCCACTGGAATATATTTACCAAGAACAAAACATTCATATAATTCACTTGACATCTAATAGAGTTACAGACCAGAGCAAAATTAATGTTTATGGAGAAGAGGAATGAGAAGCTGGGAATGAGGACCAGCTCCGGGATCTCAGTGTTGTTGGTGGCAAATTGGAAGGCAGGCTGGGAAGGATAACTGGGTTCAAAGGACATGGTCCAGATGAGGGGCTATGACCGAGGGCTGCCACGTGCTTTCTGTGTCCAAGACCAGGGTGTTAGTACACAGGGAGACAAGAGCAAAAGATCATGGGAACAAGTGCATTTCTTGAACTGATGGATAGAAACGTCTTCGGGTTGATTCTTTTGAACATTGTTGGAAGCTAAGTCTACTATTTTCAAGCCAAATGACCGATTTCTCACACCTTAAAATCTATCACTACTGGAGCTCTGACATCACCATTATGAATTGCAGCTAGCCATGCTTTATAGTTTCTTTTTTTTTTTTAGGGGTTCATCTCATACAATCAAGAACAAAAGTGTAATGACAGAACAAGCCAATATTGGTGTCAGACCATGGTTTCCCCCTTTGGATTCCCATGGTTCCATGTCTCACTTTACTTAAGACCCAAGTTAATTGGACTTCTTGTGGAAGTCAGAGGTTCCCCTCAGGTTAAATTCCC
>PVKS010019165.1:0-38809 GCA_004027875.1 Aplodontia rufa
AGAGAGAGAGAGAGAATAAATTTTATTTAGTTTTCATTTGACTTTCATTGCTCCGACACTTCATTGTGCACGTGGTGCTGGGGACCTAACCCATGGACTCGCACATGCAAGGCAAGTGTTGTAACCGCTAAGCCACTGCCTCAGCCCCGTGATCTCCATTTTGGACGTGAACAAATTAATAGGGAGCTGAAATGGCTTTCTCAAATGTCCACAGAACCAGTAAAATGATAGGGCCACAATTCAAAATCAGGTCAGTAGGGTGTTGAAGTGCTCGTTCCCAGTGCAGGGCGAGCCTCAGCCAGTCCTGCTCTTGTCTCTAGAGTGGATTGCTGTAACCTCAGCCCAGGTGAGGACGCCGTCCCTCTTCTTTCTTGATGTCTGTTCACAGCCTCGCTCATTCTCTGTGTTGGCTGCTCGACATCTCCACCTCTTCCTCCAAAGCCATTTGCAGGGCACTTGGAGCACATGAATGCAGGGTTAGAGGATGAGAAGGTGCTGTCAAGAGCGTTACCGTAACGCGTCCCTGAGTTCAGGAGGAGAGAGGCAGGAGCACAGCAAAGGCAGGAGGAGACGGCGCTCTCACCTCCAGTCGAGCTGATCAAGGGTGCTTAGGGAAGGTATTGAATTGCTCCTTGAAGTATAGCAGTACATCACTGGGAGATGAGACAGCTTTTCTCTGCCAAAGAGAGAGTCTGCTACCGGAGAGAAAGTTCTGAACATGGGTGTGTGGTTATGAAGCCATAAATTGGCATTTGAATTGTCTGTGAAACCATTGCTATTGCTCGTCTTCTATTTAAATTTCTCCTAAACTAACTTCCATTTTTCTACTTTGCCACAGTTCCATCTTCACCTTGTTTATCCTTTATTTTGGGGGCCTATATCTTGGCTCCTACTCCCCACCTAACCCCACAAATAAGTGTGAGGGGCCTTCCATTTTTGTTCTCTAATTTCAATCTGTCTTAGTCAGTTTTCCATCGCTATAACAAAATACCTGAGAAAATCAACTTATGTATTGATAAGATTTATTTTGCCTCACAATTTTCTTTTTAAAGAGAGAGGGAGGAAGAGAGGCTGGGGGAGGAGGGAATCAATTTCACTTATTTACTCATCTGAACTTTGTTCTCCAACACTTGGTGTGTATTGGTGCTGGGGTTCAACTCCAGGCCCTCGCTTATGCCAGGCAAGCACTCCATCCACTGAGCCACCACTCCAGCCCTTGCCTCACAGTTTTGGAGGTTACAGTCCATGATTGATTTCCCCAATTGCTCTGGGCCTTTGGCAAGGCACCACATCATGGTGGGAACATAAGTTGTATCAAAATTGCTCACCTATTGGCCAGGAAGTAAAAGAGAATGAATTAGGAGGCCCAAGTCCCACAGTGCTCTTGAGGGCACACCTCCAATCACCTAGGGATCTCCCATAAGTTCTCACCTTTCAAAGGTTTCACAGCCTCCCAATAGCACAACCCTGGGGTCTAAGCCTTTGCCACATGGACCTGTGGGGGTCACTTATTTAAATCATAGCAAAATTATTAAGAGATGCTCCCAGAACCCTACAGCTTCCTGGTCCAAATTCACCTCTATTTTTGTTTCTTTCATCACGTATGTAGATGTAGCCTCCTCTCCTTTGGACTTCATCTGTGTACAAGGTACGTTAGCTTAACCTCAGTGGGTACTAATGACATTCAAGTTTTCTGATTTTGTTACTTGTTTTAAATAAAACACTTTTAGTTAATCAGTTTTAAATAATATAATTTGATCTCCAATTATAAATTCTGAATAAAGCAGAGTAACGTTATGTTTCAACAGATTTCTCCTTTCACTTCTACTTTCAGTTAATTATATAGTTCCTACGTTCTCATTTCTATTATTTTATTGTTCGACACTTAGTCCTGTGGCAAATTGGATTAAATGCTTGATTCTAGTAATTTTTGCCAAATTTCATCATTTGTTTCTAGGTTGAAGTTTGTTCTTTGGTAACTTTCAAGAAAGGCTTAGGGGAAATATGCTACCTAAGCTTTTACAGGACCGGTTTTTGCTTATATTTGTGATTTTGAGCTTGAGTGACAGTTTGGCTGGGTATAAAATTGTAGATATTACTCAGCTCCTTGCTAATGATGAACCATGGGAAAAGAAGAGAGCAGTCCAATATTTTCTCTTTATAGGAGAACTTTGATATCTTTTTATGAACTGTGGTTTTATTTATTTTCCCTCTTCTGAAGCCTTGCAATTTTATTGTCTTATTGGCATTGATGTGACATTAAGTTTTTTCCCCAGGGATGTGCCATGCACTTTTAGTACATAAATCCAAATCATATATATTTCAAAGATTTTCTTGAATTATTTTTTAAATTTGTTTGGTAGATTCATTTAGTTCTCTAGAACAACAGCTATATTTCTGCTGAGGAGCATTGTAGCCGTACATGATCTGAATGTGTCTCCTCTGAATTCATGCATTGAAACTCAAGGCCAATGTGATAGTATTGAAAGAGCAGCCCCATAGGGAGAGATTAAATCATGAGGTAGAGCCCTTATGGATGGGATTAGGGTCCTTATAAAATGACTGGAGGGCATGACTTCTTCTTTTCTAGTCTTCTGTCACACGAAGACAGAGTGTTCATCTCTTCTGCCACATGAGAACACAGTGTTTATGTTCCATCACAAATCTTCCTTCCACCAGGTGAAGATAGAACATTCCCAGCTCCTACCATGTAAAGTTGCAGCAATAAGAGAACAGCCTTCACCAAATATACACTGAGGTGTTTGATACCTTGAACATGGGCTTCTGAGCCTTAAGAACTGTGAGAAATAAATTTCTCTTTTTATAAGTTTCCTAGTCTCAGTTATTTTGTTATAGTAACACAAGTGGACTAAGAGAGCACTTAATATCTCCATGATCTTATGCAGCTTGAATAATTTCCCAGTTCCCTCATGTAAAAAATGGAGTAATAAACCTCAAAAGGTTTTCATTAAGATTACAGAAGTTAATTCATGCAGACTTCTCTCCATTTTCCCAGAACGCATTTGTACTTCTTGTCTACTCAGCCTGGCTTCCAAGTCCATCATTTCCTCTCTCATCAGCAATGGACACTGAGGGCCTCAGTCCAAAGCTAGAATTTGGCTAACGAGATGCCCATTCCCTGGTGGTCTCTGATTTGGACCTAACTGTTACACACATCATTCTTTGTGTTTTGAACCAATGTTTATTGCTAGAAAGATCTTTTCATATGGACTTCAAATATCTGTCCAACAATTGCAAAACAGTGTTCTTAGTTTATTAAATCCAAAGAGTCTATCAAGTGTCCACCATGGACCTACACATACACTAGGTATTAAAATGACAAACATGAATCCCTTTTCTAAAGAAATTTTAAATCTTGGGGGAAAATAAAAAGGAATTATAAATGACTGATTTATATATTGCTATAATTGACTGTAATTGCAATCATGTGCCACAAAAATGGTATAATCTTAAGATTATACCATCCAGTGACAGAGTAGCCATCTTAGTTTGCGTAAGATCATTCTAAGATCAGCCCATGACGCATTTCTCAGACTGTGTTCCCATCATTAAGCAACACATGGCTATAAAATATGAGCTTAGTTGAAGAAAGACGAGTGAGGGAAATTCATAGCACAGCCAAATTCAATTGGAACAGGTAGTGTCAGTAATACGTGAATGAGAGAAAGAGAAGAGAAAGAACATTCTAGATAATTCAAAATGAATAGACTACTGTGTTTTCATTCAGGAATTGTGTATAGTCTGGACAGTAGCAAGCAATTGGTTGGCCTGGGAGGACCGGAACATGATACAGAATTCTAGAAATGATGCAAACCATAGGTAGCCAATGAGGACACAGGGTCAGCACAACCATCTTGGAGAAATTACCCACTTGGAAATAAATGATAGCAATTTCTAGATATTTCGTTAATCAGGTAGGAGTGGTTCCACAAACTGCTCCAGAAAAGTGAAAACCAAATGAGGGAGAAGAGCCCGGACCACAGCTAGGAACTGAGTTAAAGGCTTCATCTGTGTGTTGAGGTCATGACAGAGGTGAGCAGAGAGCAAATGTGTCCTAGCTGTGAGCATCCGGAAGCCCAGCACAGGGAGTAGCTTGAGAGTCATTCAGAACTTCAAGAAGCGTGTTGAGATTTCTCTTTATACGGATCGGTTTTGAAAGGGCTGCCACACTGGGGAGCAGACAAGATGGAAACTACGCATGAGGCCAGTAGGGACCCGCCTTATTTCTCTTGTGGGATCAAAAGAAAGCCTTGGTTTTGCACACCACTGGGCAACTGTCTGAGGCACAATGCAGACAGAGGATTGCCTTATCTGTCGGAATGGCGCAGTAAGGTAATTGCGTTTATTAATGGACCGTTCCACTGTCTTTTGTTTCTCCCTCTTGCTTTGTTCAAGAGCATCCCTGAATGCCTCTCTCAGAGTGACTGAGGGATGTTTCTCCAGCTCCGATTCCACGCTGAGTCCACTGAGCAGCCTGGGAGGAGACAGTGTAGACTTTGAAAATTGGAGAATCGTTCCTGTCCTGCTGCTCTGTTCAACAGACACTGAAGGGAAATTCCTGTGGACAGATGGAAGGAAAGGAAGTCAGGGACAGAAATAAATGGTGCTTGTCATGTTCAGCCTGCATTTGTAAGGATTGTTGGTGACACAACCAGCCTGGGCTGATGAGTTCCGGTAATTGGGGCAATATTTCATGTGATGCATGCATACCCCAGCTTGATAGATCTTCCCCTCTAACTAGCCATCATCCTATTTTATAATGTTATCATATTTTTAATTATATTGTACATACTTATTTACAGCTATTTGATATATATCCAGGGTGACGTTACAGTAAATTAGTTTTTACCCATTGCCTCAGACTGTTCTTCCCTTCACACAAAACCATAAATATTGCACCTGAGAAAGCTTGTTCAGATTATTTATCATGCCAGTACGTGACCACAGTAGCGATGCCCCGGGGGGAGAATGCCCTGGGAGCTGGCTCATGGGCTGCCTTCAAGGGGAAATGCCTCTGTCCACAGAGCAGGACTCTCACAGGTACACGTGTTCAGGAAACAGTGCTGACCACTCCCCTGATTCAGTGTTGGAAAAAGGGTGTACGATACTAACTTTCCTATCTCTTCCTGGACTGACACACTCCTGTACCTCCTTCTTTCTGCATTAAGAGAGGAAAAAGGACAAGAAACAGAGGGACACAAGGTTATTGAAGTGCCCTACAATATCTGCACCTTGGTGCAGCCGGAATCGATGTGAAGCACTAAGCTGGGCAGAAATCTCATCTTGTTTCTCTCACTCTTCCACCTCCGGCACGACTGCATTTGGAACTAGACTCTTCTCAAGGTGCCCAAGCTGCTCGAGTTTATCAAGTAGATTTCTGGGTGGTCTCCCAAGTGCTTTGTAGACCACAAATCTTGCAATCCCCAGAGAAGCTCATGAGACCAAGACTAGGAGGTGTTAAGCCATGTGCTCCAAGCCATCCAGTTAGCACAGAGGGAACCTGCACTGGAATCCACGTTGCTGTGGCTTCCAAATCCCACGCTGGCACCAGCTTGTTGGTTGTCCTCTCATGGCTGTCACTCACATGACAGAATCAGCCCGGAAGCCCAGCTTCTCAGAGATCATCCTTCCCTTCGCAGTAGAATCCCATTTTTATGTTACCGATGCCCGGGACTCCATCCTCAACACTTCCACTGTCTTTGCTTCCTGGATCCCCAAATGGTGCCAACCACCTACCTATGTGCCACTGAGAGATAGTGCAAGTCTACCCTTATGACAAGAGCTACATTGGGATGCTGTAATTAGAAAGGGAAACACGGGTTACAGCAAAAATGAAACTGGGTATGTGGAGGTTGTCACTGAAAAGTCATCAGCGGAGAAGCTCACGTATTAGAGTCTGTCTAGTGAAAGAGACTAACTTCCAAGCCATCATTGCTCTGCAGTAGATAAGCAATGGGGGACTCAGAAGATCTACCAGAAGCAAATGACGGTCACCTAATCTGCTGCTGGAAAATTTCTAAGGCTCTGGCTTGGGCCACACTTAACAGGACTAAGGAAATGTCCTTCCCTTGATGGTGCCCTCTTGGTACTTGAAATTTATGCCTGCTCTCACCCCAAATTCTGAGCCCTCCCCAGAGCTTCAAGCCAGCCTAGGTGCATAGTAAGTGTTTTATAAATACCTCATTGCCTTACCTGGAGGATCAGGAGCAATTCTGTAGCCTCGATCTCTCTCAGAAGAAAATTATAAGGTTGAACCTCGAGCAGCAGGGCGGCAGAGGACACAGGACGGTTTGTCTGCTGGTTTCTGATTCTCAGAGAAGTCTTGCAGTGCATATGTCTTCCGCCTCAGCAGTGCGAATGATGTGTTCTCAGCATGTGGCCATCTGTCACTCTCTGCCATCATACGGGCTCAGCTATCCAAGAGAGGGATGCACACGTTTCAACAGAGATTTTGGCGAAGGTGAAATGGGGAGTACAGAATCCCTAGACACAGGCAGGGGAAGGTGAAGGAAGGCCCTCGTCCAAACAGACCGGCCACCGAGCTCAGACAGGAGGAGAGCTAAAGGGAGCGTCACTCCTGCCCTCATGAAAGAACGACTCCAGACAAATTGAAAATCAATTGCTACTCTCAGAATCTAGTAGAAAAGAGATTGCAGAGAAAACAAACCATGCAAGATCTGGAGAAAGGTGGGTGCCTGCAAGAGCTGGGATCTGAGCATCTGCTTACCAGAGCAGATGGCATCTGAGGCCCAAAGGGGGTTAGGAAGATCCAGCTGGAGAATTTATCAAACTGTTAAGATGCATTAAGTGCAAACTAAGCACAAGTGGAGCACTCCTGGGGGCTGCAGACACAGGGAGCGATGCACCACCTTGCAGGGTTTCTCCAGGAACCCTGCCAGGGACCCTCAGAGAAGGTGAGAAGGACCCTGAGAAAGCACCCCTGCTCAGTGCTGCCTGGAGGGCTTGCGGCAGCCACTGCGAAAATTCCACCTGGATCCATCCTGTCTCCTCTAGAGAACAGAAGGATCAGCCTGCTTCAGGTAGAACTGTGTCTCGAGGGCTTGACGGCAACTTTTTGTAGCTGGGGCAGGGACTAGGGAAGACTTTAAAACACTTGATCCTCAGGGTAGGAATAAGTGATAGTCTCCTATCTTTGAGAGAGGAGGGACTCGGTGCCTGGTCCAAACCAGATACACAGAACACCTAGTCACCCACTACCATCCTAATAGGAATTGAGTGGAAATTAACAGAACAAAAGTAACAGTGAGTCCAGGAGAGAGAACAACTAGGTCCCCATGGGGAACAGTGCAAAAGGGGAGACCTGGGGCCAGGCAGAGGGCGGACACTGAAGAAAATCAGCCCACATCCTATAAATGATAAAGCGCAGTGAATTTGAAACCTGAGCACTCTGAGGGTAACTATATCAAAAACCCAGATTAGGTTAACACAGATCCCCATTTCAAAGCTGTAGTGCGAAGACACATTTATTTCAGTACCTGTTGCCCTACCTAATATGTCTGTTGTTGTTTTGTTTTTTAGCAGTTACAAGGCATACAATAAGATTAAAAAAAAAAACAGAAAAAAACACCTGAAATCTATCGTTAGAATTAGACACACATACGACAAAAATGTTGGAACTTTCAGGCAGGGAAAATCAAAGACCTGTTTTTCATATGTTAAAGGATATAAGGGGGAGAATAGAAGGTATGCAAGATTGGGCAGGAAATTTCAGAAGCCAAAATGTACACAAAATATACCAATATCTGTAACGCTGACTGGTGGGCTCAGGTCCTTCCAGGGAACGGAGCTTCTTATGGGGACCGACTCCAGCTTTCTACCCCTTTGTCGGCTTGTTACATGTTGGCCAGTACCCAGCTGTGGACACTCCTTGCAGCCTTCAGGAGGCTCCTTCCAGAGCGCCACACAAGGCTCCAGCACCCCACGGGAGCTGCTTCCCGAAGGCGTTATGCTGTTCTAACACTCCACGCCTTTGCGCCAGCTATTATCTGAAATTATGATAGCGTTCCTTCCTATCTGCGTAACAAGCTCCTATTCAACCGTTAAAGCCCATCTCCAATGCAGCAGATTACACTGCTGTCTTAAATTCTAATACCATGCTGTAAATTATTTTGTAGCTGCATCTCTTATTTTATTCTGGTTGTTTATTAACCTTTCATTCACTCGATTGTGGGCATTCCGAGGGTCATTTCATTGCTTTTGCTGTTTCTGTAGTTTCACAAATTTAATGACTCATCAAAGGTCCATTGTGTTGTCTGGAGAGATGAATTTCTTTCAGTTTTGCCTATGGTGACGAATTATGTGAAAAGTGAGATTTTTTTTTTAAGAGAGGGACAGTGAGAGAGAGAGAGAAATGATTTTTATTTAGTTTTTCATGTGGCTTTCATTGCTCCGAGATTTTGCTGTGCACGTGGTGCTGGGGTTTGAACCCATTTCCTTGCGTATGCCAGGGAAACACCATAACTGAGCCACCGCTCCAGCCCTGTTACATGGTCTTAATAACCCACTTTGTTATATTTCACTACGGCAGCTCCATGGTTTTTCTGTTAATGAACTAATAGAAATACCAATAGAGCCTAGCATGTATTTTGAATTTAGAATTGGTAAGGATTTATTCAATTGACTTTTGTGGTACATTGATGGGAACAATCATTATTTGTTAAATAAATAATTCTACTAATACACCAGTAAATGAGGTTGATATGAACAGGCTTACGTAACACAAGGGCGTTTGCTTTGCTCCGATCTGGTGCAGAATCTGGTCTTGCATTGAAGACAACATTCTCTTAACCTTTGTTTATAAATCTTCTCCTGCTCTCATCTCTAAGCCTGTAAAGCACCATCATTCACAACGTGGTACCCAAGCCACATTTAAACCCTCATTTGCTGAGGGAAATTCAGGAACATTTCAGCACAAATGGAGTCTCATCCCGGGACTCTGTCCTGGCTACAGAAAGCCGGGACCTTGAAAAGCACAGGAAGGAGGCGTGAGATGGTCAACAGCTAGGTCATGGCTCTGACGTGAGCTGCTGAGTTTCAGCTGATCAAAGCCCTTCCAAGAGCTGCGCTGCAATGACTCACAGCTTGGAGACTTGGCTCAGAGCTCGGTTAAGCCACATCTGGATCCTCAGCGTTCCCTCTTCCCTGCCATGTAATATTCTTCCGCATGGCTCTATTTATCTAAGGAGTGTTTCTGCTTGGGTGGGGGAGGAGGATCATGAAGCTTGCTTGTTCCTTTCACTTTTTTGTTTTTTAAGAGAGAGAGAGAGAGAGAATCGATTTTATTTAGTTTTTCATGTGGTTTTCGTTGCCCCACACTTTGCCGTGTACGTGGTGCTGGGGTTCGAACCTGCGTCCTTGTGCATGCCAGGCAAGCACCATAACGGCTGAGCCACCGCTCGTGCCCCTTTCGCTTTTTAACCTGGCTTCCTCCAGATCACTCACTTTCTGCAAGAAGGCAAGGCAGGGAGTGGGGACCTGGAGAGCCAACCCCGCTCTCTTAGCCTCCTCTCTGCCCCTCAGCCTGCCGGCTCCACCCACTGACCACTGCTAGGGTTGCCAGGGTGGCTTTGGAGCTGAGGACCTCCCTTGCTGAGAAGGCAGGAGCCTGCTCAGATAACACAGAGCTGCGCCAGCCAAGCAGCCACACTGAGGACAAGGCCCTGGTCGCAATCACCCCTTACGCGGCTTCCTTCCTCCCTAGGAGGCGAGAGCCCAGGAGAGCAGAGCTGTCCTTTGTTCCCTCAGCTCCCGCACTCGCGTGTTTTCCACGGAACAAGTGTGTAATGAGTGCTCGTGGGATCAGTGCTGCATGTATCATAAACAGGCTCACGCACACACGCGGAAGCCACCGTTTCAGGACCTTCCTCCGCTGGGCTGGGCCCATGGGGACGCAGGGGCCGGCTGCTGGGCTCACTGTGCCTCTCCCGCGAGCTCCCCGAGGTGACTTGTTTACATAACACCCGTTTTGCAGGTTGTTTTGTGCATGGGTTTGCTGTCAAAACAAATAAAGGGCTGGAACAGCTTTTTCCCCAAGGGAGAAAAGCAGCTTTCTCTCTCTCCTCCCACAGTTTCAGGAAGTGTCCGAAATGTCCCTTCTGTACTGGTGTGGCCCTCACCTTCAGTGGCCGGCTGTTCCCCTGAGGGACAGCACCTGCCGGGTGGAAAGGCTGAGCCCTTTTTTCACTGTGGACTGAAGCTCTGGCCTCACCCACCTGGGGACCAAGGAGCTGCAGGTGCCACACAGCTGTGGCCACAGTTCAGGACCCCAGTGAGCAGCTGGGTGGAATTGCTTCGGGGAGCCCGTGGGTCTATCTGTGGGGCTGTACTCAGCTTCCTGAGAGCTGCCTCTCTCTCTCTCTCTGTCACATGACCCTCTCCTTCCATATTAATGAGTTACCATGATTGGGACTTTCCTTGAATGGTGACAACACTCTTACTGTTACTCTTTGGTTCTGCAATGTCCCCCACAGCTTCACATGCGGAAGGCTGTGTCCCCAGCTTGGCAATGCTCAGCGGCAGGGACTTTTGGGAAGCGATTGGGTCACAGAGGCTCTGACCCCTACTCAGGGGATTAAGAATTTGATGGCATTATGGGGAGGTGGTGGAAGCTGCAGGAGAGGGCTGTTGGGGACATGCACTTGGGGACCACATCCTGTCCCTGACCCTTTCTTTCTTTCTGCTTCCCGTTGCCCTGAGGTGAGCCATTCTCCACCTCTCATCCTCCACCATGATCTGCCTCCCCTCAGGTCCGCAGCAAGGAAGGCAGCTGAGGGTGGCTCTGAAATGAGCCAAAGCAGGTCTCTCCCTCTCCAAGCTGTGCTTCCCCCAGGCTTTTGTCACGGTCGGGAGCAACTGATGCCGATTGAACAGAGTGGCTGCTTTGGGTCCTGACCTAGTAATACTCCTATTTAAACTCTCTGCACAGAGGCAGGGAGGCGTCCCCCGGACGGAAACGGCCGCTGCGTTGGAGCCAGCACTCTTGGGCATGGAAGATTGCGTGAATGGCGCCACCTTCCCCTTTCCTACACCCCAGGGCACGGGGGCTGATCCAGGCTGAGGTCCAAGGAGAACCTGGTCCTGCTCCCCTGTTTCTCACACTCCTCTCGGGGCCAGGAGGCCGTGCGAGAGCCCGGTTCCTCTCATACAGAGGCAGAACGTGTTCCGAGCCCCGGCCGCAGCTTGGCGTTTGGAGTCTCGCTTCGGCCGGTAGCGTGTCGGCACGCAGGACTCAGGAGGACCCTTAGGTTCCGCGTGATTGGACTTGGGTGGCACTCTCCGCCACGGCTGTGAGAAGGACACGGCTCGGCTGGCCTGCTGGTCCCGGGAGCAGCGTGGGACGAGTGGGGAGCAGAGCCCAGGCACATCAGTGGAGCGCAGCCACTGTCCCCTGTGCTGGGCTGCAGCTGCTCAGGACGCCTGGCTGTGTGAACCAACCCCAGATGACGGATGCGTGGGTGAGGATGCATGGCTGCCGTTTCAGTTGCTGTGCCTGGGGAGAGTCGGTGGCAACTGGGTCTGTGATCGGTGTCTAACATCCGTGGACAGGCTTAGGTGCAGGCACGGCCAAGCCTTTTCAAGGGCCACCCTGTGGACCGGCTCCGTCTCCACCACTTTATCCTGGTCCAAGTCATTGCCGTCCCTCACCTGGAGGGAGCCTCCCTCTAGCTTCCGCTCTGGTCCTTGTGGTCCCCTTCCCACAGGATGGCCAAAGCAGCATTTAAACCCCAAAGCAGCCCTAATGCTTCTCTGCTTAGTGCCTCTCACGAGCGAGGACTCTGAACTCCTGCACCATCTCACCTCCTGCTCCCCTTCCCCTGGTCCTGTGGGTGACTGCAGCGGGCCTCCAGCTTCCTCCTCCCCACGGCCTTTCCTCTTGCGCTGGAAACCACGATTCCTGTAATGTTTGCATTTTAATGCAAAATGGTGCTCCCCTTCCCTTAGCTTGAAGGTGCCTCCTCTGCGTGTCCCCCCTAATTTCCTTGGCCAGGGCTCCCCTACGGACCTGTCACTCACTATCCAGAAATTTTGGCCTCGCTCTGAATGTTTTTTTATGCCCCCTTGTTTTATGCTTTCCCACCTGCACTGCAAGCTCAGCAAAAGCAGAGATCTGGTCTAGTTTGATGCTGTGTATTTACTGCCTAGAATAGTGCCCGGCACACAGTAGGTGATCAAAAAGTGTTCTTTGAAAGAATAAAAGAAGAGAGGAAGGAAGGAAGCTATGGAGCCAACTGGAATCTTCAAAACGAGTCGAAATCAGACATTTTCTCATCATAAGCCGATGATCTCAGGTGCTTTGTAACAGTCACAGAAAGCGGACGTGTGACCAATTTGTTGGACATGCACAATGCAAACACTTTCTCTCAGTCAAGCTCTTGTCTTCATGCTTTAACGACATCTTCTGAGGAGCTTAAATGCTTTATTTTGATGACCTGCTAATTGGTCCATTTTGTTCTGATGTGCTCTTGCAAACTGCGAAGAGCTCTTTGTCCCTCTGGGGTCCTGAAGATACTCTCGCACCGTTCCTGTGGATGACCTCAGGGAACAGCTCTCCTGTTCACATCTAAGAGCCACCTCAAATCAGTACTGTGTGCAGAGTGAGGAAGACACCGAGAGCCATTTTCCTTCAGGTAGCTATCCTGCTGGTTCCTGCACCGTTTTTTAAAACAATACTCTGTTCTCTGTCAAACACCAGCTGACCGGAGGAAGAGGACCCATGGCTTGCCCATCTGTTTTCGTTTCCTGTATTCCAAAGAACGTGCCCCAGTCATGGTGAGGGTGTCCGCTGCATGGCATTGTCACCTACACAGGGATACTCCCTCTTCCATTTGTAACCATTCCAGGGGACATACGGTGGTATTTCATTGTGATTTATTTTATGTTACTTTGACTAATAAGGATTAATTGAACACATTAATGGGGTGGGGGTTCAGCACGTATTTCAATCCATGAATACAGCAAATAGTAATCAGCTCTAGCCTCCCTGTATTCACCCTTCCATGCCACCTTCTTTATCTCTGATAATCACTATTCTGCATTCCAATTAAATTTTTAAAAACTTCCCACTTATGAAAGAGGTTAAGCAGTCCCTGTCTTCATGTGTCTGGCTTATTTCCTGTATTACCATGGCCTTCATTTCCATCCATGTGGATTCAGATGCCAGGATTTTATTCTTCATGGCTGAGTAATATTCCATTGTATAGCCATACCACACTGTCTTCATCCTGGATCCACTGGTGACCACCTAGATTGAGTTCATAAAACATACATGTTTCTGATGACTGATGATTCTGAGCATCTTCTGTCTTATGTACTATTTATGTTTTCCATTATAGCATGATCAAATCTTTGTTCATCAAACATCTTCTATTTCAGTGCTCCTATTTAGTTGTAAGAATTGCCTTGTGGGCTGGAGCAGTGGCTCTGTAGTTACGGCACTTGCCCGGCATGCGCAAGTACACGGGTTCAAACCCCAGCACCATGTACACAACTAAGTGTCAAAACAATGAAAGCCATTGGAAAACTCAATAAAATTGATTCTCTCTGTTTCTCACTGTCTTCTCTCTTTAAAAAAAAATTTTAAAAATTGCTTGTTATTTGTGTACAAACTATCAGGCGTGTATCTGAGAGTCTGTTCTTGAGCTCTCTGCTCCATTAATCTGTACACCAATACTATAATACAGCTTTAAGTGACTCTCAAAATCAGATTTTGTACTTCCTTTGATTTAATTTTTCTTTCTCCAAATTCTTTTGGCTATTTGCGGTGCTTCATGCTTCCATATAAATTTTAGATTCAGCTCATCCATTTTCACGTCAAAACCAGGTGGAACCTTGTTTGGAATTGGGCTGAATCTACGGACCAATTTGGACAGAGTTAATATTTTAACAATACTGTATCTTCCAATCCATAACTAAGATACACATCTCCCTTCATTTAAGTCTTCTTTTTAAGCTCTTGAAGAAACACCACACGGTTTTAGCGTGCAGTTCCTACACATATTTTATTAAATTCATTCCCTTAAATTTTGTGTTGCTTGACACTTTTGTAATGGTTCATGTTTTAAAATTTTATTTCCCAATACATTTTTGCTGGGCTGTAGAAATAGCTTATTTTTATGGGATGACTTTGTGTTCTCTGATCTCCGTAATTCATTTAGCAGCGATGGTAGCTTTCCATGGTATCCTTGGCGTTTCCCACATGCACAGCAACACCATCTGCAAATGCAGAGAGTTTTCCTTTTCTCTTTGACTCTGCCTCATTTCTCTGTTGTTTTGCTAAGACTTCCAGGGAGTGTAGCCCAGGTGGGATGCGGGTGGCCTTCCTCGCCTCGCTCCTGGAGGCAGCGGAGAAGGAACCCAAGCCTTCACCATGAGCCTGAGGCTAACTCCAGGTTCCGCAGAGAGTGGCGCTGGAGACCCCCTGCACGCCTGGAGTTTCTCCCAGGCACGACGTTAAATTTGATCAAACGATTTTCTGCCGGGGTTACCTGGTAGCCTTTTTCATGCATCTCTTGATGTGGTAAACGACATTGATTTTAAGGTATTGAACAAGCTTTCAGATCCTGGGATGAACTTCATTTGATCGTGATGTTTCATCCCCTTAACCACCGACAGACTTGCTTTGCTAATTTTTTCTAAAGGATTTTGCATTTAGACGTACGAGGGTATCCGCGTGCGGTTTCAGTTCCCTTCCTCTTTGCAGTGTTTTGGAGTGGGTATAAGTGAACGTTGTGAAATAAGTAGGGTTTCGCCTTTATCCCCTCGTGTTCTGGAGGGGTTTGTCCGTCATCAGCATCGCTCTCCCTTTAAACGTCTCGCAGACTCACCGGGAAAGGCGGCGATCAGTTTTTCTCTTTGAGAAAGTTTTGATTACAAATTCAAGTTTCTTTAGTAAAAACGGGGTAAATACGATGCTGCTTTCCCTGGGCGAAACAGAATCTATAACTTATACGGCTCAAAGAACTCTTGCATTCTATGCCCACTGTCAAATTTATTGGCAATCAGATGGCAATATCTCCTTTATTATCTGTGGGATTGATCGCAGTGTTTGCCCTGCCAGCTCACGTCTGTAATTCGTGTTTTCCTTTCTCTTTCTCTTTTCCTCACCCCGACCCCTGCCCACCTTCCTTCCCTCTTTCCCTCCTATGATATTAGGGAATGAACCCCTCCCCTTTATTTCAATTCTCCTAATTACTATATATTGATTTTCTTTTCCCCCCAAATTCCAGTTTCTGGTTCCACTCTATCTATTGCTTGTCTTGTATCCAGGTATTTTGATTTCATTGCTTTTCCTTACTCTGAGTTTGATTTGTTCCTTATTGTACTTGCTGATGAAGGTAGAATATATTACTTATATATTTTTCTTTTCTGATACAGGGAAGCTCTAAAGCACATAAAGCTATGAATTTCCCTCAAGCAACTGCTTTTTATTTGAGCTCCATGAATTCTGATGTTGCGTTTTCATTACCTTTTGATTCCAAATATTATGTCTTTTTCTTATAATTTGAGTGCTGATTCGCAGGTTATTCAAAAGTGCTTGCTTAAATCCAGCATGTTCCAGCGGTTTCTAGATCTCTAATACTGATTTCTAATATGATTTAGTTGTGGTCATAAAATGCTCTATATGATCCAAAAACTGTGGCACATTTATACCATGGAATTTTACACAGCAATTAGAAACAATGATATTGCAGCCTTTGAAGGTAAATGGATGGCTGTGGAAGAAATTATGCTGAGTAAAATCAGCTTAACCCAGAGAACTAAGGGTCGATTATCTCCATTCATCTGTGGAGGTGGGGACTAGACCCTGGCCAGTGAGAAAGCTGGTCTATTATCATGTGTTAAATCAAGATAAGATGTAATGTTATACAACATAATCCTTTTTTAGAGATATTGTGGGAAGAAGAAGGGAGGAATAAGGGTGGGTAATTGGGGGGTTCTCCTGGGGGTAATTGTAATATCCAGAATCTATACACACATTTGATATTATTTTGTTAAAAACGTGTATGGTTGTTCAAAAATTAAAAAATTAAAAAAAAGAATATATGCACATCAAAAAAAAATAATGGGGTCAGGTCTTGGTGAAGCAATTGGAGCTTCTTGGTGAATTTTCCATTCCTGCTGAGAAGAGATGTGGATTCTCTATTTTCAAGGAACTGCAAATGAAAGCCACATGCCCATGTCACCTCACGCCTGTTAGGACGGCTATGGCCTGGCCAGGATGAGGGGAAAGGACAGCCTGAGCTCTGTTGGTGGGGATGCAACTGGAGACAGCTGTCAGGAACAGTGGGACAGAGACTGCCCAGAAAATTAGAGCTAGGACTGCGGTGTGACCCAGTCTTCCCAGTTTTGAGTCTTTATCCAAAGGAAATGAGATTTTGTGCACGCATGGCCATGGTGACCTTGTACACAAGAGTCCAGATTGCAGAAAGAATAAATTCCCACTGGTGGACAAGCAAGGTGCGTAAGAATCTGCAGCGGGATTTGCTAAGCCTTGGAGAAGAAGGAAATCCTTCCCTGTGCAATATCATGGGCGAACCCAGAAGACACCTGGATAAGTCCAATAAGCTGGGTACAGAAAGACAGGTGCGGCACAACCTCACGTGCAGACTCCAAAATGGTGAATCGCACAGGCTCAGAGGTCAGAGTTGCTGTTACCAGGGGTTGGGTTGGGGCCAGTGGACACATGTGGCTCCAATGCTGCCAAAGTTCCAAATTTCAACTGTGCTAGAAGAATTATTTCTAGAGATGCAGCCTACAGCAGTGGGGTCACGGTTAGCTACGTGCACTGCACACATAAACTCTGCTAGGAGGGACAGGGCAACACCAGGAATTGAGCCCTTAACCACTGAGCAACACCCCCAGCCCTTTTAATATTTTATTTTGAGACGGGGTTGTACTAAGTTGCTCAAGGTCTTGTGAGTTACGCAGGCTGGCTTCAAACTTGCAATCCTCCTGCCTCAGCCTTCTGAAGCCCTGGGATCACAGGTGTGCACCATCCACACCTAGCAGGTATTCAAGAGGTAGCTATGTGAGGTAATGCATATGGTAATCAACTTGATTTCGTTGAACATTTCACAATGTTCTTTCATAGTATATGTACATATCAAAGAATTAAATTATTTTCTTTAAATATATGCAATTTCATGTACTAATTATACATTGACAATGCTGAAAAATATTGTGTAGTCTTCCTATATCTGGAGCCAACTCAATCAACACTGCAGAGAAGAGAGAACAGGGAGGGAGCAGCTGCTTCCCCAAAAGCTCTTCAGATGTCATCCACTTCTCTTCTGCTCATGCTCCATGTTAGTGAGTTTTCTGTTGCTGTAACAAAACACCTGAGGATGGGTGGTTTATAAAGAAGCAGGTTCTTGAGGTTCAAGGGCATCCGCTCAACTCTGCAGAGGACCTCACAGCAGATGGCATCAGTGGTGGAGAGCAGGTGAGCCCACATTGCAAGACAGAAGGAGAGAGTGGGGAAGGGTAGTTCTCTTGTCAATAACTTGACTAGTTGCCACGAGGCCCTGCCTCTTAAAGGCCCAACACCTCCCATCATGGTGGCACACTGAGGACCAAGTCTCCAACATAGGGACCTCTGGGGGACACTCTCACCCACTGCAAACCGGAACATGTTCAATTGCTGCAAACCAGTCTCAGGGCCCCGTGCAGATTTGAGAGAGGATTTGGGTATAACCTGTGGCTTGGAAGTTAATTTTTCAACCTTGGCACCTTCATGATGTCAGGGACACGGACCCTCAACAGCTCATGGCATTATTAGTTTTGGAAAGAACTTTTGGGGAGTGGTGCCACCCATAGATGGAGAGGACAGGTCAGCATGCAAGGAGGCCTCTCAAGAGGGATGTTTTAAGAATGCAAGCAAGAAAGGAAGAACTCAGATGGATCTGATGGATACAGGAAGAATGGAAACCACCCGAGGGATACAGAGGAGGTAATCAGGCTGTGGGCAAGAAGGGTGAAGAGTGAAGGACGACTCCCAGGCTCTCGTGTGGGGACATCAGCGTTGGGAAGATCCTGAACTGCATGTTGACACGAGGTACCCAGTGCGGGGTCCCGGAAGGGGGTGGCTCAAGAGTTGCCGAAGTGCCACCTACGCGTGAGAGAACTGGGACTCAGAGGCCTGGGTATCATCTCTGTGACCAGGACGCAGTCCGTCTTTGGCTGGAGTTAGGGGCTAGGCTAGGGATGAAAACAAATCAAAATCATGGGTTTCATGAGGGTAATAGAATCTACGACCTCTGCGAGAAGTCTGATCCGGCCACTCTGGAATTCAGGGTAGGACATTCAGGAAATACGGCCCAGAGCCAGCGGTGATAAAGCTGTATCTGTTTCCTGCAGGGTGGCAGATTTTATAACCCTCTCATTTAAAACAACTAAAGGTATTGTACTAAAGCATTTTGAAGAATTTCTGAGCTGAGAATAAATTAAGAAATCTC
The DNA here is from genome assembly GCA_004027875.1 of Aplodontia rufa. NCBI lineage: Eukaryota > Metazoa > Chordata > Mammalia > Rodentia > Aplodontiidae > Aplodontia > Aplodontia rufa. The sequence continues at coordinate 18,495 of PVKS010019165.1, forward strand.
AGAGGCTAAAAATACAGTGAAAGTTGTAACAAGAGGAATAAAACAGCTTGAGTTTTGGCTTTGGCATTGGAGACCTTGGCCAGAAACCACTTTGATCCTCAGGTGGTTATGGGGGTGGAAAGAGCGTTCATGGGGCTCAGTGGGAAGGCACAGAGACCTGTGATCTCCAGAGACCACCCTCTCACTCTAAGAACAAACCAGAAATAAGCCTGATCCCCATAAGGGGCAGCAAGCGAATTCCTGGGTCCACCCTCGCTCTGGGCGGAGGGAACGAAGAAATCTCCCTTTGAACGCGGTTCCAAATCAGCCTTCCTGGAGCTCAGAGCCCCGATTCACCCTGCCCGGTTGGCCTAAAAAAACTTTAAGCTGAGAATTTATTTTGAAGACATCCTGTGTGGGTGGCGTCTGCTAGATCTCCAATGCAAGCCTGCATGAATAACCTTTGGAAAGGGTCTTCAAAGAGTCTTCTCAAAGAAAGTCCCCTGACAACATGACGTTCATAGTCCACACTCAGGAAACCAACAGGAGGCACCAACTGCAGCCGGCGGAAACCACAGACAAAAAGAATCAGGGGCTCCAATATTCAAATGCCAGAGTCATCCGGCAGCATGCAATACCTGTGACCCAAATCTTTAAGGAAATAAAAAGAGATAGGACTACAGGTATAATATGCACAACTAAGTAGATTTTAAAATCAAACCAATAGCTCCTCCACATGCAGTTTCTGTTGGGGTTTTACGGGTCCACGCACCTTACTCTGCAACTGGGGCCACTTGCAGGTAAAGCTGTACAAGCAACACACACTCACACTCAACTCACACTCACACATGCAGGGAGACTCAGCCCCTCTGCATCTTCTTCAAGAGTCGTCCTCTTCCCAGTTACCTGCTTTTGGTTGCTTTGCAGATCCTCAGATGTGTGTGTGTCTGAAGTGCGCGTGTGTGCATGCACGCGTGCAGTTGTCTATATTTTATAGTTTCAATTAGCAGAAGGAACGGACCACAGTGAGCTCCCTCCCACAGCAGCACAAACCTCTCAGCCGTAGTACAAGGGCCCAAGCTCTTAAATTCACAGTGATGCAATACTCTTCTTAGGGTTTGGAGGTGAGGCGTCCCCCAAAAGCTCATGCTGAGACATGCAGGAAGGTTTAGAGGTGGAGGGATTGGACAATGGAGCCTAATCTGTGCATTGCTTCCTGGATAGGATTAGCTGGATGGAGACTCTGTGGGCAGGTGGGTGAGGCTGCAGCAGGGGGTCCGCAGGCTGCCTTTGGGGTTTCTGTTTCATCCTTGCTGAGTGGGGCTCTTTCTCTGAGCGTCCTGAGCTCTTTTCTTCCGCCACACTCTGCACCCATGATGTCCTGCGTCATCTCAGGCCCCAAGGAATGGAGTCAGCTCGCTGTCCACTGAGCCCTCCGAGACCCTGAGCCCCCAGATAAACTCTCCTCCGCTAAGTGTTCTCGTCTGGTCTTTCGGTCACCAGCACAGCAGCAGACTAAAGCAGCTGTTGACCAGTTCCTCACATTTCCCAAGTTACCAGCCGATGTCCTCTTTCTGATCTGGAATCCAAGCCCGGGTTATACATTGCACTTCGGGACTCTTCCATCTCGCAATCCAGAACATTCCCTCGGTCTCTTCCTTTTCAGAACCTTGACCCAGGAGAGGCGAGGAAGGATTCTTCCCAAGAGCCTTCCCGGCAAGCAGGTTTCCAGCTTCCAGAAGGCCACGTCTGTGCATATGAGCAGCCGAGTTCACGGTCACGGATGAACACAGCCCGAGGAAACTAAGAAGGTGATTCTCTACGGAGAGCAGACGCGCTGAGACTGAACCTCTTCTTCTGTTTACACGGTTTTTAGCAGAGTCTGGGCTGCTGAAGGATGTCCTCTTTTGTTCCCCGATTTTTTCTGGGCCTTCTTTGCTTTGCCCTAATTACTCCTGTCCTGTTCTAGTTGGGGACTTTCTCCAGGGTACATTTTGTCCAGCAAGGTGGTTAGGTTTAAGAGTTCTTGGGTCCCAGGCTTGTCCACCGGCCTAACCCTAGGCTGCTTCCGCTTGTCCTTGTGAAGCCCTTTCTGGCCAGGTGGCCGCTCTAAGGTGGCTACTTTTCAATATTGGATGCTTGGTCTCCTGCCCACGTGGCTGGCAGAAGGCTGACTGCTCCCTCCTGCTCCATTCTACATCCATACCTCAATCACGCAAGTCTGGTAGCGGTCACTGCTTGCATTTTGTGGTCTACGATAGGACCCCATTCGCGGACCTTTGAGTTGCCTTCCTAGTTTTGCTGAATATTTTTAAGAGGCATTGGGGGAGATTAAACGCTGTACCACTGCTACCATCTCCCAGAACGCTCTCGTAGTATTAGAGTGCCCTTGGGTCAGCAGCTGCTCCATCACGGACTCCAAGGGAGAGGTCTGCCTCCCTGCTGTGTCCATGTTGGGCTGGGCCACGTGGCTTTCTCTGGCCAGGGTGATGGATGGAGTGACAATCTCATTCCACATCTAGTTTACATTTCAGGCAGTTTAACAGACGTATCACATTTTGTTCACATTTCTGGAGTTTTGCCCCTGTGCCAGAAGTAACTACTCCAAGTAGTTACTGACCCTAGGTTGAGCACCAAAATATATGTGATATGTTGGCACCCCGGTCAATGCGAAACCTATGAGCACAAACACATACATTTAGTGTTATTGAGTTTTGGGGTCATTTGTTACGCAGTGGTAGTTGCTGACTAATATACCTTCCTTATTTGTGGTGACTGACGTATATATATTAGGAAATAAGCCAGGCACACTGGCACACACCTGTAATCCCAGCAACTTGGAGGCTGAGGCAGGAAGGTTGCTAGTTGAAAGCCAGCCTCAACTATTTAGTGAGACCCTGAGCAACTTAGCAAGACCCTGTCTCAAAATAAAAAATAAAAAGGCTGGGGATGTGGCTCAGTGGTTAATTGCCCCTGAATTCAATCCCTAGTACCCAAAAGTAAAAATAAATTGATTAAAAAAATAGAATAAGGGATGATAAATTGTAGTCCTGATTCAAATCCATCCCACATCCTGTTTTCTTAAGGCCCTGGATCTAAGAATAGTGTTTTTGTTTTTATATTTTTGGACAATATAAAACTAATGTTTTAAAATCAGGAATTGTGTGTGGCCCACGGAATCTAAAATATTTAATATTTGGTGCTTTATGGAAACTCCTGAATGAGAGGAAAGAGTGTGCTATCCAAACCAGGGACACTAGGGTCTGTGTGTCCTGACTTAGAGCCTCGGTTTCCCTCTGTGTGCAATAAGATCGTTTTGACTGTAGTTTTTGAGATCCCTTAAATTCTAAGATTTTCCATGAAATACAAAAGACAGTTAAATTCGAAGTTTGTTCTGATGATATCGGCACCCTCGCGTTTGTGTGAATTCTGACGAATCATAATTAGAAAGATGAGCTATGGAAGGATTCCCGGAACAAAGGCAGCGCTGCGCAGAGGAGGCAGGATTTGAGCTGTGAAAGTGGGGTGCAGGGAAGGATCTAAGCCGGGGTGCAGGATGGGTTTGCAGCCAGCATTCATTAGCCATGTTCCCTGCCCAAGGGGGCTCAGCCACTCAGACTGCACATCTCTAATCTGTGACTAACTAGCAAAGGAAAAAAAAAGCAACAACAAAAAAAGTGTGCGTGTGTGCGTGCATGTAGCACCTGATTTGACTAGAGGAGCAAGAAATTGGTCTTTTGTGAATTGATGTGATTTAGAGACAACCACAAAATAAAAGGAGGTACTTCAGGAAGAGATGAATAAAATACCAGAGTTTCAGGGGAACGACGCTGTGCAGGTGAAGAATGGTTGCGTTTTCAAATGGGGAAATTGCATCTTGCAGGGTCAGCGTGCGAGCGGCAGCCCTGGAAGTGTGCAATTTGGCTGCTCTTCAGCTCGGACTCAGCATACCTAATATTTTCCCGTCTCCCCTGACCGGCGAGGCTGACTTGGAAAGGCAGTTGGGGAAAATGACCATTAGGAAAATGATGTGGTTCCTGGAGCGAAGAGAAGCCCGTCCTATCCTTGATGTGAGCCCAAGTCTGTGACCTGACAGCCTCTCTTCCTTGGAGGGAAACTCGATTCATTTTCATATTGTGTAAAAATGTTGAACGGTTGAAATGCTTGCACAAGAGCCTTCCATCCCACATTTCATACAAAGAACATCTGCTTGGAAAAAAATTTTTGCTTTGTTCCAAATATTGAAGGGAATAAATGTTGGATCCTCGAGAGCAGAGATTTCTGCTTCAGAAACGGTGAATCAATATGGAGAGCACGGATGAGGCCATGGTGTGTTCCTTCTGCTTCAGAATGGAAAGGAGGGTACAATCCTATTGTATTGTATTTGCATTGCTAGTCAAAGTGGTCAACATTTAACAGGCCTTATTAAATCAGTGTGTGACTAAGTATTTCCAAGGTAGAAGTTACCAGAAAAAGACTCTAATTTTTTTTCTTTTTTTGGTACAGGTCATTTAAATTTGAATGCAGGGGAGCTTAACCACTGAACCACATCCCCAGCTCTTTTCATTTTTTATTTTGAGATAGGACCTCACTAAGTTGCTGAGGCTGCTTTGAACTTGTGATCCTCCTGCCTCAGCATCCGGAGGGAGGCTGGGATTACAAGCAGGCACCACCACGGCCAGCAAAAGACCATTTTTTTTTTAAGAGAGAGGGACAGCGAGTGAGAGAGAGAAAGACAGAATCGATTTTATTTAGTTTTTCATGGATTTTTTTTTTTCTCGGACATTTCATTGTGTATGTAGTGCTGGGGTTTGAACCCATGTACTTGTGCATTCAAGGCAAGCACTGTAACTGCTGAGCCACCGCTCCAGCCCCAAAAGACGTCTTTTTGATCTAACTTCCAATCTTGTTGACATCATCTTTGCAGTAGATTTAGACTCAGTTTTCCTCGAGAGCGAACAGCATGTCATGGTGACCCAAATTTCCAAAAGTTGGGAATGGCAGTGTTTCAAAGTTCCTGCTGCAACTCTGCTCTTCCGTCAAGTGGGATCTCACAGAAGGGAGGGACTTAGGTGGACTTTAAGAAGAGAAGATGCCCATGTCTTCAATGCCACTGGACATCAGTGGTGCTTTGGTAACTTACAGTGAGCAGAGAAGTTGGGAGGAGGATCAGTGTTGAGAGGAAATGTAACTTAAATCTACGTCCCACAGAGCGGAATGGAGGAACAGAGGCCCCGCCAAGTCCCCAGTCCCTCCTGCAGCCCTTTGAGAATATCACACCATCTGGTCTGACCTCAGGGTCGCTCCCACGTCGCTTCAATCAGCTGTGCTCCCACCGAGCCTGCCGCAGCCCCGCAAACAGGTCTCAGAGACTACGAGAGCAAGGGACGTGGCTTTGAAACTGCAGTGTGGCAAGTTTAGGACCATAGAAAGAAGTTCCACTTCACAGAGCGAAGAACTCCATTCAAAGAGGCAAAACTGGGGGAAATACTTAGACAGGCTCCTTTCATGCCTGGCTCAGGGCATTTTGCTGAGCTGGGGGCGGATTTTAAAGCGAGTGAGCCTGGCTGGGGGACTTCAGCAGCTGCATTATCGATATTGTGACTGAGAGCAGAGTGGCTTTGCAAGCTTGCTAACATGCAGCTACCTAGGCTGGTCCGCAGATCGAGCACTTGCATTACTTACACGGATAACGGGCAAACTTTTCCTACAACAGCATCCCCAAAACTATTGGAGAGGGAAAGGAAGCAGAGATTTTGCCCAGTCTGGAACTGTGAGTCACAGAGGTGCTACACACAGACCCTAGAAGTTGTATATATTGTTCATGGAGGATGAGAGCACAAGGTGGAGACAGCTCAGGGGTTGAGGAAAGCAGCTATGGGGGTTCCCTGCCCAGGGATGCACTGCAGGTAGCCAGCAATGCCCTTCCTGGAGACCTTGGGGGACCTGGGATGAACCCCTGGCTGCTGCCGGCCTCCCTATGTCCCTGCTAATTCCCCCCTGCCTTGCTTACGAGCTCTCTCAGAGTCCTCTGAGATAGCCAACCTGTGCCCCCAACTTTTCTCTTTCTTTTGGGGCTATCTGGGATACTATACAGTTAAGAACACTGACTGGAATGTATTCCTAATCAGGAACAAGAGCTTGGCTATTTGGGGCTTGCAATGGCAGGGCACATGATCCCCTGTGGTCACTTCCTCTGTGACGGACAAAGCCATTTATACATTTACTGAATACAATATTGGTTAGTAATCAGGAATAAGAACTTGGCTACTCGTGACTTGCAGTGACAAGGCACGTGATCCCCTGTGGCGACCTGGCCTAGGACCCTGAAGGGACTCTGCGACTTGCTGGGATGGATCAGTATGAACAACCTGAGGAATTCGATGTCTTCCCGACAGGATGTGCTTCCAGAAACAGCTTCTTCCTGAAAGACAACACAGGCTCCTGCCCATCCCTAAATTCTTGGTTCAAGAACAGGCGTAACACAGACTGCAGAGGTTGAGTGAGAGAAACCAAAGCAAAGTCAATTCAGCTCCTGCAGGCGCTGGTTCAAGGTAGTCAATAATTCCATAAAAGATTAGCCCATTGGGTCTTCAGCGTCAGCTGCATGAATTAGCAGCATTTTTATCACATCTCTCACGTGAAGGTTTGTGGCACCAATCAAGAAAGATGCAGAAGACTAGAACTTGGTATAGGTGACAATTCAGAGAACATGCAAACTCCAAACCCACGCGCCATGCCCGCTGCCACCAACGAGGTCCCTTCCTGGGTGTCTGTTGAGGCCGCTGTGCATGTGATTCAGAGTTTTAGAACTATGCAGTCAGATTCCATCACACACTGAGGTGGCAACTAGGAGAGCAGAGAAAATCACACAACGTAAGTATAATCCAAGAACGGGCTGCTCTATACCGGAAAAGAGGATTGGGCACAGGGTGTGCGTGAGGGTGCTACAGGGAGGGGCCCCTTTCCACGGACCCACCTGAATTTACTGCTATGTCTGAAGCCTGAATTTAACTTCCTATTTAAGAAACCTGTAGTCATTCTGGTTTTGGGTTCTTGCTGGTTGGGTGAAGCATAGACTCCACATTTTTTCACTCTGGACGAGGTTTAGATGTGAGAAATTACTTGGTCTAATGTAAAAGACTTCAGGTCATAAGAATCTTGCAGTGGATTTATCACACAGCTTCTAACTAACTCCCTCGCAGTAACGCGGGCAAGAAAAATCTTATTTTAAGTCTTCTGCAGAAGGACCTGTAGCCATTTAGAAGGAATAATGTACTAGCTGTCTGGGTTTATTAAGCAGTGGCTCTGAGTTAGCACCAAGCCCTGCACAGAGAATGTCCAGTAATCCAGCAGAAAATCCCCCCTCGCAAACACCCCTGAGTCCCTAAAATCTTACTGAAGTTATTTTTCCAATTCTTACCTGTTGGAATAATCATCTTTGGCAAATGGAAGAATGGACCTAAAAGATGTCCCTCCAGTTCCTCTGAGTAGCAAATCATTTCTTCAAACAAAAAAGAAATGTGGTCACTCTCAGCGACATGAGACCGTCGAGGCTCAGTACATGCCAGGGATGGATGGGTCTCAGAGAATGACACTGGCTCTCGTAAATCGAAGCAGATGGCCTTTCCAACTGTGGTTGCGGGTTCTGATGCTGTTGCCTTGGCGGATCGGCTCTTGGTCTGCCAATTATCTTATCTTTCTCTCATTAAGTACATCAAAAGCAGATTTCTTCCTCTGCTTAGAGTCATTAGTACATCGTCGTAATGTCGCCTGAGGTTTAAATCACTTATCCGAATCTGTGCCACACCGTTGATTCTTCAGACACATTAATTATCTTCCCAACTGGTTGACTACTCTGATGGGTTCGGATTTATAAAAACTGAAGCAAGGGACGCTTCCCACACCAAGTGCACTGATACGGAGCTCTTGTCACTTTGAGGTGTTTGACAGTGACGGTCCTCTGGAGGTCAGGGTCAACGGCAGGGGGGCATGGGGAGAGTAGGCACAGGTGGCCTTGTCCAGCCACCAGAGACGAGGCGGGTACAATTGCTGGAGAGGCAACCAGGCCAGGTGGCTGGACCTGCAGCAGGTCCCCGTTATGACAGTTTACCAGGGAGTTCCCAAGGGCAGAGCAGATAGGAATCTGCCAGAGGAGTTGCTTCAAGAGTGTTCTCAGGAAAAAGTGGACATGGTGAGACCAATCCAGCCTAAGTCAGTCCGTGGACCTGGAGCTATGGATGGCGGGGGAAGCCCGGTCCCCTGAAGAAAAGGACTTATGACATCAGGACCAGTCTATCTCATATCTGCCTCCACCTCTGTCTTCAAATCCTGCCTGAAATGGTCCTTCTCTCCCAAGGCCACTGCACCCTAGGAAGAACGTCTAGACTTCTTGATGCCAGGGGGCCTGATACACCATCCCAACTGCATGGTGAGAAAGGGAGCTCCTGGAGACCAAGTGATAAATGTGGTTTTTCCCCTAAATTGGACTCAGGCTCTCAGACCCACCTGTGGTCACTTCATCTGCTCCCATACTTGGCAACTGGTAGAATCTTCGATTTTCACTTCTTACATGTGAATTAGGATCACTGCACTAGGAAGGCCGTGAGGGAGCTCCTGGGCCATGGTCAGAAGGGACTCTTAGCTCCTTGAGGAAGCACAGGGGTCGGTGCCAGCATTAAGTCTTTCAGGGATGCAGAGGTGTGAGTCTGTCCTAGCCCTTTCTGGAGGGCTGTTCTTACCTCTAAAACAATGACTGGGTATTGCCAAGCGATGGTAGGTTTCGTAAGGTGGCCATCCTTCCCCGGATGCCGTGCTGGATGTGGCGTGCTGGCCGGACGGATGGACGCAGCCTCCGGACTTTTCTCCGTGGTGGTCTGGGTGTTCTGCTCCAGAAGGAGGAGGACCAACCGCGCGTGCGCATACACAGCGGGCAGGCCACCTTCTCCAGTGTGCCGGGGCTGCGTGAACCTTCCCCTGTGCTGACCTAGCACACTCTGCAGAGATTGCGATCACCTCCGCATCCCCGGATACCACACTGGCCCAGGCTCGCTTGGTCCTGGCTTCTAATCCAGTTACAGGAAGAACGTGGCCATTCCAACAGTGCACGAGCACTCCAGAGCGAGGAAGCAACCCCAGGAAGAATGGTATGTGCCACCCTGGTGCACTTTTAGAGGCTCAGGGATTCAGAGGGCAAAGAATGTTTTTCTCTGATAGAAAAGGAAAACTACTGTATCCTGTCTGTCTCCTGGTACTGTCATATGGCTGTGACATTCAGGATGAGACAACCCTCCTCCTCCAGGCTGCACTAGGTCATGTGTTGTCACATGGCTGTGACATTGAGGGTGAGACCCTCCTCCTCCAGGCTGCACTAGGACATGTGTTGTCACATGGCTGTGACATTGAGGGTGAGACCCTCCTCCTCCAGGCTGCACTAGGTCATGGACCTGTCATGTGGCTTCAGTCACCATGGCCATTGACGTCATTAGGGCTCCTGAGATCCGGTGACCCTGACCCACACCTGAGTCCATGGCCTTGCCTAAAACATCCCGTGGGGAAACAAAGTGTCCCCAGAGCTTGGGACACCAAGTGGTGCTTCTTGTCATTCGATTCTGAGATGCGATTATCCAAGGCACTTCAGGACTTGTTGAGACTAGGACTGGAGAATAAGGTTGGGCGCGAGGAGTCTGGGGCAGTCGTGGGAACGGGTCCCACACATGGTCGAGAATATGAGGAACCCGTACGCCCAGCATGGAAGCCCCCACTGGCCGCGTGCTCAACAGCTCCCATCACTAAGGGGTGTCATTCATTCTCCTCATTAATGAACTCAGGAGCAAAGCGTCCCCAGAGGCCGCAGCCAGGCCATGCCGTGCCTCAGGGATGGCTCTTCACCCTTCAGCCTTGACCTGGCCTTGCTGCGCGTCCCTTTTCTCAGCACCGAGTCCCAGTGCACCACACACCTGAGGGGCAGCGGCCGCCTGGGGTGTGGGTTTTGCTGGCTGAATTTTCATCCTAAAGGGGAACACAACCTTCCTTTTGCTTTCAAACCTTCTCCCCAGATTATTAGGCTTTCTCGCGTGGAGCACCCGTGAGCTTCCGAGACACCGCCCTGGGTACTAATCAACATTGCTCCCGAAAGTAGCTCAGGCTTCGGTGAAAGAAGCAAGCTCAGGGGCTGACAGCTGGGGTGCTCGGGGTCTTGCCACGTGCCCTGCGGAGCAGTGGAGGGACCGGTGTCCCGGAGACAGTCCTCTGCAACCCCATTGTGATTGGACCCATTTCTCCTGTAGAAACGGGGCTGCAGCTGCTGCCTGAAGCCTCTGGGCGCGCTGTGCCGCTGATGCTTCTGGGTTTATCAGATCTCCCTACAAGGAAGGCTGCCAAGGACTCCGGTACCTTAGAGATGAGGCTTTCAAAGTAAAGAAACTTACAATTAATTCCCCAATCGCCTGTGTTTTCTGAATGCATGAAAGTCCTGTGTACTACAAGGACCCTGCGATTGATCTCCTGCAGAAGGGAACTTGACCTCGGGTCTTCCATGACAAAGCTGGGTGACACAACGGATGGAACTGATTTCTCCCTTGGTGGGGCGATCGAGCGAGAGCGAGCACATTTCAAGTGCACGAAGGAGAGAGCCGCGTCTGGTATGCAGTTTTCCAAGCATGGTGAATAACAGGAAAAATGGTAGTGTGGGTATTCTACAAACAAGACAATGACCTCTAGGGACACGCCTGGTCATTCGGTTCCAAAGTGTCTGCTTTTAGGTTTTTCCTCATCCCAGAAATTACAGGAGGCAGATATTTCCTCTCCCCATCCTCCAGAGACTAGGGCATGTGATTTGCCTTATACAGGGATAAGGAAGTCACACGCCCTGATAATCTGACTCTTGAAGGAGGGTTGTGAACACATCCAGCTTTCTGCCCTTGCTTTTGTATGTTTGTTTGTTTTTAAGAGAGAGGGAGAGAGAATAATTTTATTTAGTTCTTCATGTGGCTTCATTCCTCCTACATTCGTTGTGCATGTGGTGCTGGGGTTTGAACCGCTGTCCTTGCATATGCCAGGCAAGTGCCATAACCACCAAGCCACAGTGGTTCCTGCCCTCTGCCATTGTTAAAAGAAGACATAATTGGGTTAATCAATCTACAAAGTGGCAAGGTGGTGCTGGAGCAGTGGCTCAGCGGTTGCAGCACTTGCCTGGCATGCGTGAGAACACGGGTTCAAACCCCAGCACCCATGTGCACAGCTAAGTGTCAGAGCAACAAAAGCCAAGTGAAAAACTCAATAAAAATTGATTCTCTCTGTCTCTCTCTCAAAAAAAAAAAAAAAAAAAAGTGGAAGGGTGTATCTCAGCTCAAGGTTTGGGAGGTTCCTGTCCCTAGTCTGCTGAGGGCTGCCTGAGCCCACAGCCAGAAAGCCCCTCATGGCAGAGTAAGTTTTGGAGCAAGATGCCCATGTCACGAGAGCCAGGAAGCAAAGACAGAGGGAGAGGAGCGGCCAGCATCCCACACCCCGCTTGGAGGACAGGCCCGCCCCTGCCCGAAGTCTTTCCACTGGGCCCCAGCTGCTCAAGGTCCCCCCGACACACAGCACAGCCCCATGTGCTGGAGGCTGAGCCTTCAACACATGGGCTTTGGAGAAATCCCAGATCCAGAGGATTGAACACAGGACCAAGAGGGTTCCAGGAAGTGGTGAGAGGCCAGAGCTGCCAGGGCGAGTGTCCCCTGGTGGGGATGCCAGCCGCACCCTAGCTGACCTGCCAGGATATGTTACCTTGCCCCAGTTTTTTACCTCCGTCCTGCTTTTTGAGTTTGCTTCCCCAATAAATTCCTTTTCTGCAAAATTACCCGGTATTGATTTCTGTTGCTTGCAACCAAGGAAATAAAAAAACTAAGAATTAAGGCAATTACCCGCCTGTGGGATTCGTGCCAGCTCAGCAGTGAAGTCGTGGAGGAAACAGGGAGGCTTGCTGGTGTGAATCAGGAGACTTCTCAGAGATTGTGACAGCTGACTTGGACGAGCAGGCTTTAAATCAGGCTGGACGTGGAATCTCAGTCCCTCGGAAAAGATTGTACTCTTGAGTTCCTGAAACAGGTAGACGAAGGAAGGGGGAGAAAAGTCAAATTAATCGTGTTTCTCTCACATTTTTATTTAAATTCTGAGTAGTTATATATCGATTTCTTTCCCCAAAAATTTATGAAAACCTGAGCTTTTAAAACAAGTCTTTTGATTTTGTTTTTATCTTAAAATTCCTAAAAAATAGGGCTGGAGGTGGAGCTCAATGGTAAAACGTGTGCATAGCGTGCATGAGGCCCTGGGTTTAATCCCCTGCACCAAAAATAAAATAAAATAATAGACTGAGTCTGGAATGAAAGAGTGACTCTTTTCAAATAACTGCTGAGACTTAGGCAGTTTATGGTGCTGTTTGATATATAATGTGTTACAAAGTTGTTCATTGAAAGAGAAAAATTGGAAAGAAACTCAATGTCAAACAACAAAGAAAAAGGAGGCCAGTGTGATGGAATTTTATGAGTTCATTAAACATCCGATTTACAAAGAACTTCTCATGATTGGGAAATACTTGGGTTATAAGGTTAATTGAGAACGGCCTTGTACGCAATATGATTTCACCCTGCAAACCTTCACATGCACGTCTACTCAAAATTGCAGGAGGCGGTAGCTATTGCTGTTTTAGGTTCTAATAATCTTCTCTTGTGTTTCTAAGAATTCTACGAAGACCAGGTATAATTTCTAAGGTGAGGGAAATGCGGCATACGAAATCTAATGCAATTTTGGAATCTGGGTTAAAACAAGGTTATAAAAGCTATCACTGGGGGGCTGGAGCCATAGCTCAGCAGTTGCGGCGCTTGCCTGGCATGCCTGAGGACGCGGGTTCAAACCCCAACACCACGTATACAATGAAGTCTCAGAGCAATGAAGGACACATGAAAAACTGAATAGAATTGATTCTCTTTCTCTTTCTCTCTCAATGACCCTGTCTCTTTAAAAAATATCACTGGGACAGCAGCAGAATTTGAAGGCTATCTTAGGGTGAATGCGTGGATGTTAAACCTCTTTCTTTTGATCTCTGTACTGCGATTATGCAAGACAATGCCCTGATCTTACAAAATACCCAACAGGACAAGCTATCTAGAGCTTACTTTGAGCTGAGAGAGCTAGCAAGGGAGGCCCAGCATTCTCAGTAGAAACTTCAGAGAAAGGGATGCAAGGACTCACCGTACTGTTCTTAGAACTTTTTCGTAAGTTTCTTTTTTTTTTAAAGTTAAAAATTTTAAGTACATATCCTGAGATACTAGTATAAAGTTTTAGCTACTTGATTCTTTTGCGGAAGTGGGGGTGCTTTTCCGTTCTAGGGCTGATCAACTTGTTGAAAAGAATGTGGGCTTCCGGGGGAGGTCCGCTTGGCAGCACCCCCCGCCTGCTGTTTGCTAACTGCGTGGTCACGGACACTGTATTTATTCTCTAGAAACTCAGTTTCCTCATCAGGAGAGTAGGATGCTACTCCGTCCATTGTGAAGAGCAACATGTTTCTAAATTGCTTAATAAAACTTGCAGGTGCATGAAAATTGCAAACAGCTTCCGGTGATAAACAGCATCCTCTCTGGAAGTGGATGGGGTGGTAATCAGTATCAGCTTAATTCCTTGTCGAGTTTGGGGTGGTTCATTCTTCTTTGCTCTTTGAATAGCCAGACAACTACAGATATCTGTTAGAAAGCAAAGAAGCACGCATCGTTGGAACAACGGAAAAGAGTCAAGCGGGCCCTCGGGGACCACGCAGGGCAGGCTGGGTGCTGTGCCAAGGGCTTGGCCTGGCTTCTTTGGGTTAACCATTTCACCTTTGTCCCAATGCAATGTGGCAGACAATTCTACTAGAGTGATTTTAGAAATGAGGGATGCCAGGCACAAGGAGGTGGAGAGATTTGCAGAAGAGCACAGAACTGGCGCTACCAAGTCTACACCCCAGTTCTTGGACTCCTGGGCCTCTCATTTTCACCAACTCTTCCCGTGCCTTGCGATAAACATGAGCACAATTACCTGGAGATCTCGTTACAGTGTGGAGTTTGGATTTGGTGCTTGTTAACATGCACACCTACGTGTGTGTGTGCGCGCGAGCTGAGGTTCTGTGCTCCTAACAAGCTCTGGGAGATGCCATGGTGCCGTCTGAGGATCGCAGCCCTGGTGGAAGGGCCTAGAAGGATAGGAGGAGTGTGCACAGGTCTGCGTCTGCTGCCGCCTGCACCACTCCCACCTGCCTCTTCTCCAATGCCCACTCCAGTCCTCACCCGGAGCTTGGTACTTTCCTCACGTCCAGCTGCCCATCAGGTCACGTGCTCTCCAGCGCCTCTCTGCCTTCGTCCTTCTCCTCCCGCTCGAAAGGCCTGCATCTTCCAGGTGTCACCCGCATGGCTACTGCGCCCCCCTCGCCCCATTCAGCTGTTCCCTGCGGAGAGCACGTGCTTTCGGTCTCAGCTCTGTGTCCTGAGCTGATTTCCTGGAATTTCTGCCTCTTCCACCAGACGGGGAGCAATTCCGGGCCAAGCGCGAAGCTCTGTTTCTGCACCCATACACAGCACGTGTGTCAGCCACGAGCCCGGTGCCAGAGAAAATTCCAGAAGGAATGAATAAAGAAAAGAACGAATGGATGCATGGACGAATGAGCAAGCCCGGTGCCAGGCGTCCCCTTTTAGAACCTGTGGGGTTGTATATCCCTTCTAAAAAACCGAGTGTGTGTTACCCACACACACACATTGCTGTTAATATCTTGCGTGCATTTTAAAGCAAGCTAAAGAAAGGGTGAGCCTAAAACAAAATAATAAACCGAAGGTTTGGGTTGGTATGAGCACACCCCAGCGTAACGCCTTGCATGGTAGAGACCCCTGATCTAGAGGAGTAAGCAAAGTGTCTGAAGTCACCACGGGATGGAACTCACTGAACAGTGAGCTAATGAGTGGACACAAATAGGGAGAAAGAATAGATCCAGGGAAGCTTGGCCCTTCCAGGGACTGGGACGTGAGCTACGCCTGAAGAAAGTCCCCCAAATGTATGAGCAAGGAATCTCCAAGGCTTGCTCGGAAAGTCCTGGCTCCTCTGAGATCCGAAGATGGAATCGTGACCCCGGGCTGGGGAGAAGCAGGCTCAGGTGGCCCACAGAGTAGTTAAAGATGCGCACTGAACGCACACGAGGGAAAATCAAAACTTTTCAGGAGCACTGGACTATTTGAAGTTGGAGATTAATAATGGCTTTCTATAAGGAGAAGGAGAGCCCTTCTGTGTTTCCTTGTTATTGAAATTCAGACTTTGAACCTCATGATTGCCGGATGACTAGGAGAGCTGGCCAAGGTCAAGGTCAACCCCAACATGGAGGCCAGGGCCTTTGATTGGGTTGCCAGGGTTTGTGGTGTGAACTTACCTGCATGCTGTGTCCCCTCAACATCCTCGTGTTGAAAGCCCACCCCCGTGCAATGGTGTTAGGAGATGGGATCTTGGCGGTGTGATTAGGTCTTGAGGGCAGAGCTGATCGTACAATCCCATTCACGGTGGGCTTAGTGCCCCTGTGAAAGAGCCCCAGAGAGCCAGCCAGTGGCATCCGCCAAGTGAGGATGTGGCAGGAAGACGCGGAACATGAGCCAGGGGGCACGCATTCAGGGCACTGCTCCTGACAGGGTCTCCATGTTGGGTTTCCCAGCCTTCAGGACTGTCAGGGAGAAACAGTGCATGTCTGTTGTCCATGGGCCACTGGATTTATGTTGGCTGTTGTAACAGCTCACAGGCAATAAGGTTCAGCATGAGTGGATGGGGGAATTCCGTCCTTACCTCCTCTGACGTATTCTTGGCCTCAGCACTGGGCAGCACCCAAGGTGACCCACTGCTCCGCCTTATGCCTTTCCTGCTGATCCATGCCCAGCCCATCAGGAATCCCTGCAGGTGGCTGGCACCCTAGGGAACACACAGATCCTCCTGGAAGGGAGCGTATTCAACCCCAGGCAAGTCACAGCCTCTGGAACAGCAATAACTTTCCTTGAAGGTGTGTGTGGCTGAGGCCTGATGTCCAGGGTGGGACAGTGGTGGTCTCCGAGATGCCATGTGTGACTTAGACAGCTTCTGTGGGGATGAAGCTTCACAAGGACCCCCTGATGAGTGCCTGGGTCCCCGGAGGACACTTTGGACAGGTGCCCAGGGTTGGCCTGCACTCACTGGTCCAACCTCTCCCACAGGTTGTTGGTCTTTAGCTTCCCCCAGTGAATTCCTTCTAGAACAAACCAGAAGACGCCAGGACCCTGGTGCTCCAGGCCTCCATGGCCATCTAGAACCCCTCCCTCATCTGGAAGGTGGTGGCAGGGAGGCCCAGAAGGGGTGACACACGTATCAGGAACCACTGCCGCAATAACTGACCCTCCCTGCGTAACACATTAGCTCACTGACAAGGGAGGGTCTCTGAGATGCTGTCACTTCTTAAAGGTCCTGCCTCTCAACCCTGTTGCTTTGGGATGATTTCCACACATGAGCTTTGGGGGTGTTAGGTATCAACAAATGCCTTCTAAGTTACGGAACATTCTAAATGGAATCCGTTAGTGACGCCCACTCCACCCCACCGCACCCTGCACCTTGCATCTGCACGTCACCTTGCAGGCTCCGGTTCTCCTGAGGGTGGGGAGTCCCCGGCCTCTTCCACGCTCCTGGCCACCTCCATGTTTCTTCCTGTTCATGTGGCCTGGTTTCTCCCTCCAGAGCGCTCTGTCATCAGTAGCTGAGAGCGTCCCCTCTGAACTCTGTGCACTTCTTCCTGTCTTGCTCGGTGGTGACATGAACCCATTGTTCCTACCGGGGAGCAGAGGCCCGGGCGAACATTCCCACGGCAACCAGAAGAGACTGAGAAGGAACAAGACGCAGAATAGCCAGGTCAGCTCTCAGCCGAAAGGGCCCGCGCCACATTTCGCAGGAAGAGTCTACGTTCGGTGCTTTGGAGGCCGAAAGCATCTTCTACCGAGTAAGTAAGAGAAAATCAAGAAAACCCTCAACTTTATGCAGAGTCAGTTCCAAAGGAGAAACTATTTAATGCTTAGAGTTTATTTTTATGATGAGGTTTGGCGACAGTGATGTTTCCTATCAATTAACTCAGAATCAAATCACTGACGAACAAATCTACATTTTAATAGCAGTATCCAGAGGCCTGACTATAAGCTTCTAATTCTCATTAACAAAACTTCATGCTTGGCTAGCAGGCCGTGAACTGTGATCGGCGGCAGTCAGAGAACGCTGCTTTTCGATCTGTGAAATCACCAAGACGCCACAATCCTAATTAGACATTTAAGCTAAACTGAGTGTTTAAATATTGAGGTTGCCTTTAACTCTTCCTTCTTAAAAACAGACATGCCAATTCTTGCCTGAGTCAAAAATGTGAAGAGGTTTGGAGAGAGCTGGGATGGGTCATTTAATTCTGTCAATCTCCTGCCATCTGCAAAACCACTGATTGAATTCAGACGAACCAATTTGATTATTAGCTCCTGGTGGTTGATTCAGCAGGCGTCCATTACCTGCACATAACTCTTTCCCATTTGTTTCTGCAGACCTACTGACTGACGGAAGCACCTTTAATGATGGTCCAGGCATCGTTTGAAAGAGAAGGAAAATAGATGGACAAGCTTCTTAAAACTTCTATGCTTTCATTCACCCAGGTGAGAGCTTGGGTCCCTGCAGTAGTCACAGATTTAACAGCAAGTCATCTCCCCTCTCGCTTTTTCTCCAACAGGAACAAGTGATAAACAGTGGGAGAGAATCCAGTTATATATATATATATATATATATATATATATATATATATATATATATTTTGCAATATTTCAGATGAAATTTAATGATTGCATCTTGTTCCCAAATCTTAGAATATATGGACACACATCTTGGCAAGATGAGCCCAAACTTAAATTTCCTTTCTCATCTCAAATCAATTTGATCACTAGCCTAAACAAGTACTTGCATGCGTGTCTCTGTTCAGAGAAAACTACAGGGTTCCAGGCCACAGTAAAGGTGGGAGAGCAGAGGGATGCGGTCTCAGGGGTGGGGAGCTGGATCTATCTGTGAGAACCGGCAGGTAGGTCCCTAGAGAATCAAGCTACTGCTTCTCAATGAGCATCTCTAAGACTTGGGATCTGAAGTCACCGGATGCCCTGGAGCCCTGTCCTCTGCCAGCATGCCTGTAGCAGCTCACGCTGCCCCTCCCAACATCCCACAGCACAGAGCCTGTTCGGAGAAACTGAGCTACGGATGCTTCAGGACTGGAAGCAGCTGTTGCGGAGGAGGATGAAGTGGAGCCTCTCCAAACACGGCCAGTCATTTTTCTCTCAGTGTCTTAAGATGGTAGAGCCAGGCATATAAACCCCAAACAGCACTGAGCCCCCTTCGCCAAAGAAATTGGTTTTTTTCCCAGAGAAAAGATATACAGAGAGCAAGATGGTGGTGAGGATGAGAGAGGCTTCCCAGCAAAAATTCAGCGGCCCCTCAATAGTAGGCTCATCGGTGGACAGGCTTCCTCCAAGCAGTGAGAACTCCAACCTGCTTTTCTGTGTCTCACTCTGAAATAGGAACAGAGAGCCAAGGGTCAATAGAATCTTTTTTTTTTAATAGAGAGGGACAGAGAGCGAGTGAGGGGGGAGAGAATCAATTTATTTATTTTTCATGTGACCTTTGTTTCTCTGACACTTCCTTGTGTACATGGTGCTGGGGTTCAAACTTGGGTCCTCACACCTGCCAGGCAAGTGCTCCAACCGTTGAGCTACTGCCATAGTCAAAAGAGTCTTATGGAAAGTTCCCTACATGTCAAAGAAAAAACTGGAAGGAAAAAAAAGAAAGAAAGAAAAGAAAAGAATTTGGAAAACATGCAGGAAGCAGAAAATTCCATGAAGATTGTAGAGCAGTGTCCCTTGGTGTCTATAGGGGACTTGTTCCCTGTGTAAAATGGCAATGTCTGCTTATAACCATGTGCACCCTCCCGTACATTTCAAATCATCCCTAGATGACCCACAACACCAACACGATGTCAGCATTATCAAAATAGCTCTTACACTGCATTTATTCCGGGAATGATTACAAGAAAAACATGCCTGGGGACATTCAGTACAGACACGAGATTTTCCCCAAGTGTTTTGGATCAACAGTTGGTTGAAACCACAAAAGTGGAGCCCACAGAGATGGAGGGTCTTATGTCACCAAGGTGTCACCATGGAGGTCTTCAGACTCCACAAGGATGCTGTAAAAAGAAAGAAGAACCCAGAATGAGCCCCTAGAAATTAAATACATCACCAGACTTAACGTTCAGTTAAAAAAGAGGCCATGCAGTATGGAGAATTCCAGAAAGGTAAAAAGAAGGACGAGGACCTGGAAAATAGGAAATAAAATACAAGAAAATGAGAGAACCGATCCCAGGAGCTGGAGTTCAAGAGCAAAGAAAATAGTGGTGAGAAATGGTTGTAGCAATAATGTAGGAAATTTCCAGAATGAAAGGAGAGGTGAGGGAAGTAGTCATGATGATCCAGCAGAAAGGATCAGAAGGAAGAATGACAAATAAAGAATGAGCAAGGGCATCCGATGTCTAAACCGGAACACTGGAAATAAAGACAGAGCGCACCCAGAGAACTAAGGGTCGATGGTCTCCACTCATCTGTGGAGGTTGGGACTAGTCCCTGGCCAGTGAGAAAGTTGGTCTATTATCCTGTGTTAAATCCAGATAAGATGTAATGCTATACAACATAATCCTTTTTTAGAGATATTGTGGGAAGAGGAAGGGAGGAATTAGGGTGGTAATTGGGGGGCACTCCTGGGGGTAATTGTAATATCCAGAATCTATACACATTTTATATTATTTTGTTAAATACTTGTATGGTTATTCAAAAAAAAAAGTAAAAAAAAAAAAAAAAAGACAGAGGGTACCCTTAGGAAAGGGAGTGGGAAAGTGGCATCCGACCTGGAATTCCACGGGAGCCCAACACTTTCCAGCTACAGTCAAGGGCATATTTAACATGAGGGAAGTTAAGGATTTCCAGGACAGCAATGGTGTGTCCCAATGATGGTGGCTGGGAGGGGGAAGGGACCAGATGGTGAATCTCAGAAGCCAAGCAAAACTCAAGGAAGGGAAGTTGTAGAAACCCCTGGGAGGCACCTTTCAGACGTATGGCGGGCGTGGAAGGTCTTAGCTTAGTGAAAATCAGGCCAGTGGACATACAGGTATTAAACACAGCAGAGAAAGCTTCCTCCTAAGGAAAGGTGGTCGGTATACCGCTGAGCTCAGCAGCAAAAGTCACAGCTACGATATTAAAAATGCA